>OMLC01096945.1:0-25734 GCA_900302585.1 Regalecus glesne | reverse complement strand
TATATGTAAATATTGTTTTTTGAAAATACAGGAGTTTTAACCAGATGACTTGAATAGCAGTATTTGGAAAGAACAGATTTTTCTGGAATGATTGGGCTAATTTTTTAGCAGAGTTGGTGGGAAACTGAAAATTGAGCGATCCCATTTTATGCCATTCATATGGGAAGAAGAGTAGATGGGATTTAGACAGATGAAGCACAGTGTCGGCCAAGAATAGTGATGCACAGACCAGCTCTTGCGTCATCCAAATATGTATGTACACATAAATCATCCACACACCAGCATCCCGAACAAATTATTTTCTCCAATTTAGAAACCCACAACTTATCACACATTACCTTTATTATTTCTCAAAGGGATATGATGATATGGTGACAGCTTATACCATGTTTGAGGTACCAGTTTTGTGATTATTATATACATTCTGCACTTCATAGCTGTTGCATATGATATACCCAGCATGTAATGCATCATGGATTAGGATTTCAAAAACTATTTTTTTACCCTTCATTTTTTGGTCTTTATTTCCCCTTTTTTGATTTTTTTTCTTAGATCTTTTCTACCTCCATTGCTGCTTAAGCCAAATGGATGCTGCAATTAGTGCAATGAGAGTCAAGACTGCTAATTCGTACATCCATCCATTGTCAGCTGCTTATCTGAAATTGGGTCATGGACTCATGCCGGAGCCTATCCCAGCACTCATTGGGAAAGGCGCAACATCAAACCCTCAATATCTGACTCATCGGTTAACAAAGCACACAATCTACCGCTGAGCTACCATACTCTATTCTACTGCTGACAGAGTTGTAAAAATGCTTTAACTGGTCTAAAGCCGTGGCCATGACAAAAATATATTAAAGTTCACTTACATATTTAATCGAATACACCTATCACTAGTCTATTATCAAGTCACAATGCCCTCATCTAATAATAAGTCTTTTGAACTGATAAAAAGGGGTCAAAATTGTAAGAGGAAAGATTCTGAGAGCTGTGAGCAGTGCATATAACAGCAATATCATACAATTAACATCCATAATGGCTCACGCTGAGAAGATGTAAAAATGCAGTTGTAATGAAGAGCAAACGGAGGTCAGACAGAAGCTGGAATGGTTGCAATCTTTGTAAACAAAGCTAAAAAAGGGGAAATTAAAGAAAAGTAAATAGGACAAGAAATCAGAGCAATGTGAAGTAGAGAGAAGGGGAAAGTAAATGAGTGGATAGATAAAGTAGGAGAGAAACAAGCTTTGGCAGGCCAGTCTGCTGCACTTCACTTCACACAGGAGATTAGAAATTCCTCCATTAGGAATCTGACCCATTTTGCATTCACAGAAGCATCCAGAGCTAGCAAGCACTGAGCATGTGCTAGTCTCTCATTGTGAGGGGGATGGGGCACGTGTCTTATCTCCACATTGCTCTCTGAGTGTGTGTATGTGTAACTGTAGTTATAGTCACTGCTATGTGCTTCCTCATCACTCATGCCAGGCTGAAAGTATGACTATAAAAGCAAACATGCATGTGATGAATGAGATCAAGCCTTGGTGTTTGAACCATGCTACTGTTTTTACGAGACAAACAGTAAAAGTGGATCCAACTTCCACAACCTTATTGAACAAAATCACCAGATATTCATCTAAAACGGATCCAGAGTAATATTTCCTGCTAATAATGAGTACTTCCTTGACCAGTTTAAGAGGTCTGAACAACTAACTTCCATTCAGTCAGTCAGACTTTATTTACATAGACCATTTAAATGTGGTGTGATAAGTTCAACAATGAACTCAGAAATATTAAGATTGACATAAACCTAGTTTAAAGATTTCTTTAAAGAGATCTCAAGTGAAATCAGAAAACAATCATAGACAAATATCTAGCAAGTTTTCCTGATACTGTCCTACCAACCATTTTGCAATTGGTAAAATTTACATGAATCTTAGCAATGAGCCTGGTTTAATTTTTTTGTCTTTCTAAAATACTGAATCAACACATCAAGAGTATGGAAAATTCAACCTCACGGGAGAAAAAAAATAACACCCACCCCCATCGGCAATGCTCGATAGATATAAAAACCTACTCGATGACTCACAAAAATGATGTGAATCTATTCAACTGGAACTCAGAGGTTTATTCAAAAATGACTAATCAATGACTATTATAATGGTAAAATAACTTATTTTTAGAAGGGGGTACCTATCTATCCTTATGAAACTGGTCTAAGGTAACTTCCTGACTATTAAAATAGAAAGTGAAAACTCTTTGTGGAAGAGCAAAATGAGATGGTGGAAAGGGAAATTCTGGCCATGTCTCTAAAAGTGGAAATGACAAGAGGCAGTAGCTCAGGTAACAATAAGGGAGGAAATCACTTTGGCTGTAATCCATAAGCACAAAGTGTAGTATAACCAAAGGCAAATAGCCTAGATAACAGCATGTATTTTGATAATATAAGTTGCGATGAAATATTAAAGAGAAAGCTATAGACGTGAAAGAGCATCCTGATTCTTAAAAAAATCAATGCATATTTACATTTAAGTTAGAAGAGGAAGATTGACATAGAATGGGTCAGGGAAAATTGAGCTAAATTTAAAAACACTAATTCCAATTTCCTACCTGTAGCTCACACCAGGCCACCTCCACAGTAGTTTCAGTATCCAGACCCTTGTAGACAGTCTTAAAGGAACCACGTCCGATTTCAATATCAAACTTCAGGAACCGGCCATCCGGTGATGTTCCCACTGCTTTGGTCTCTGCCTCTTCAATGTCTTCTTGAACTTTTTTCTCTGCCTCTCGCTGCTCTGCTTCGGCTCGTGCCTTGGCAGTGTCCCTATCCTCTTCCTCCCCATTTCCTTCCTCACCCTCACGATGCCCTTTCACCTCAGTACTACTCTCAGGTTCTATTTGACCTGGTGATTCTGTCGTGAGACTGGGTGCCGTGGTAGCTGCCAGTACCACTTCTCCATCACAGAGGTTTCGTACATTGGTAGCCTTTTGTTCCACAGGTATTACAAACACTTTTTCCAAGTCTCCATCTTTTCCTCCTCCTTCATTGTTTGCAGACTCCTTGGTCACACTCACACCTGGTTTGACTTGTGGAATTTTATCAGCAGCACATAGGAGTTTTTGGGGGGCGACTTCATGCAAGTGAACACGTTGGGGTGCAGGGACAGGAATCTTGCTGGGTAATGGGAGATCCAATGCTGTAGCATTAGAGTCACTGATGACACTGCGCCGTAAGAAACGGTGTTCAGGGTTACAACGGTCCCGCTCCATAGTGTGGTGTCGCCGTCTAACCTCTGAAGGAAGCCGTTCACCGACCAAGGAGTCTGAACCAGACCCGGTGCCATTTCCACTCTTCTGAGGGGGAGCCAGGAACTTCACCATCTTGTCATCGGGCTTTTCCGACATCCCACCACCCATATAAAGAGTGAGACGATACAATTCAAGTGAAAAATTAATAAGAGAATACTTCTACATCCTCCATTCAGGTGCAGCTAAACAGTATTGAGCTGCACTTTTTTTTAAAGGAAAGCGTGGTAGGTCTCTCTGCTTCCCTGTATTTTTCCAATTGTTACTCAAAGGAAGTCACTATATATACACAATGTAGACAGTTTAGGTTTTGGATGGGGGGTGTTCTTTTGTAAATCGAAAAGAAAAAAACGCTGTTGCAGGACAGAGACGGTTGATGCTGACACACAAGTCTCTTTAAATCCACACCATCCATCCTGTAGAACACAGGGCACAGCTTCTATCAAGCATAAGGAATCACTGAGGAGGAGGGGGGGCAAAAAAAGCAGTCTACTCCAGGCACCGAACTTCACGGTGTATGCAAATGCAGGCTGGCCACTCACTCGACACAGGTTCCAGTCCCGTATCCCTGCAAACCAAAAATAAATATGGGAGATAAATACAGAAAGTAACAGAAAAGGTTGACAGAAAATATGTTTAGGCTACACATACATTAAAAGGCTAAATCAAAGTTTACTGGGTTTAACAATGTCTAGCATGTTTCTAAGAGAAACCAACATTATGTCAAATATCATCATGGTTCACGAGTAAAAAGGAAAGTTCTGCCAGTTTATAGTAAACAGTAATGTTGAATTCTCTTTGCACAATAAATGTATTAAAGGTGGGACAACGTATCAAAATGATTGCTTCAATGATCTACCCAGTCCATCTACTAAATTCACACTGCACAAGAGAGAACCTCCTTACACTTAAAGGGTATGAATAGATCCCTTCTGGGTCATAATGATCTCACTATTTGCAATATCTCATCACAGTTTAGGGACTTTACATAGTTGTTACATTCTATCAGTAGATCTAATTCGTTTGCCACATAATAAAAAATGCCCAATTCACGTCGTGAGTTACGTCGCGCAAAAAATACATACAGGATACTAATAAAGAAACGTCCGTATCTCACGACTCTCTGGGTCTCAATCCCAATTTTGCACAGATATTAAAACTAATGCAGCTTTTTTACAATTTGCATCATTTGTCAAGGCTTACAATGGTTACTCCGTATCCTAATTGCTTAGGCAATACATGGAACTGTCAAACTGATTGTTTGATCGTGCAACAGTTTAGGGCCTGTGCGATTTACATTGCCAAAGAGAAGAACCAGGGTGTCGGAAATACTGAGACTTTCAACGAGAATGTAATTGCTGATACGTCATCAATACCTTCCCCGTACGACTGAAGTAGCCATTAACAGCATTGGCAACCACGACTTCAAATATACAGCTACTATCGAGCCGTGGCGTAACAAAGAGACCTAAATGAACTGATAAATTAAGCAAAGATTATTCATCATCATTCGTTGACGATATTGACCTACCAGGCTCCTCTTTTAAATCTCCATGACCGTGAATGGGTTAGAAATGGCAAAATCCAGTGATACAAAGCAAGCAGAATCGACAGTTCTTTGTTAGCTTACTGGTGATCAGAACTAGCAAGCAGCTAAGGTAGCTAATATTGGCTAATCCGCCAACCACCCTCATTGCCGTTGACGCAAGCTACCACTGGTTAACGTGTCACGGTTGTCTTGTTTCATTCGTCATTGGCGTGTTTTTAAAATCAACGACAACACACCACCTAACTAAGCTACGTTAATAAATACCATCAGTGTTAACTTTACCATTCAAAATCCATTTTTCATCCCTGTGCGACCTCAATCCACGGCATCAAATCCACCGTACCCACTCTGTTCGATATAATGGTTGGTGAGCTCCCGGCCAACTGACTGAGAGCGCGCACACGCTAACAAATGCTAGCTACTTGGCTAAAGCTAGGCGGGTCTTCGTCAAGATGGCCTATATACCCAGACCCTCCTCCCCGGCCCTCCCCCATTGATTCAGTGTGTATCTGCCAGAGGCAGATTGCGGAAAGCTACGGGTTGCATGGGCTAGCGACAAACAAAACTGAAATTCCCACCATCAAGCCAATTAACAAAACCTTTGCAAGTCAACCTGAGTCCACGAAAAAATGCATTCAGTAGGTCAACCTGGAATAGCTTCGTTAGCTGGTTGAGGCTAACACAATTTGGGCTAGCTAACCCAAAGTAGCGTAAGAAGCACCGGGTGACGGACTGTGACTTACCTAAATACTGAAACACCTTAGGAGAAGAACTGACGGTTATCGGTGCCGAGACCGTCGTCATTAAGTCAATTCCTTTTTCATAACGGTGGAATATGAATTATAGTTAATATTTTTGTCCTTGGTTAGGTACTTTAAGCCGCATCATATCAAGGTTATTACAGAACAGCTAAGCAGCAGTTGTGTATTCGCATTCTAATTTCGGAGAACGAAATGGATTTTTCCCCTCTAAAGTGGTAGAGCGCCTGCGCTAGTGGAGGATGACCTCATCACACACACACACACACACACACACACACACACACACACAGGCACACAGACACACACACACGCACACACATACAGGTGTATTCCTCTCACGTTATCGGCTTTAAGTATGACTGTCATCCTCCCAGCATAACCTCCCTCTTCGATGGATAGACCAGTATTTTCACATTTATGTTAGAATGACGAGCGATAGGTGTCAGGGAGGCTGCACCACCCATTAGTCAAATAGCTACACAATTGAATCGGAGAACCCGTACACTATTTTACCTCTTTAAATTCTAACCGTTGATATGATGATACAATTATAATGATCGTAACAACATATCGTCATTTAAGTTCTGATAAATAATCACGACTAGCCCTATTTTTGTTTGAATCACTCGGCGTGTTAATTGTCTTTGCGTTGACTATAAAGTGGGGCTTTTTTGGGGGGGGTGAATGGTTCATTGTTTTCCAAAACCAATTCTTTCATTTTAGCATTTAAGGATTTAGTTTTTCATAAATCACATTGGTTCTGTAAATCTCCCAATACTGTCCCCTGCAGTTTGGTCAAGCTTGTATCTGTTTTAAAACAACACATCTGGTTGTTTTGGTGCAACGGCCGACACTCGTTTCCACAGAATAAGTTATACAAATTTGAAGATTAATATCTTCATTGAGAGAACGTTTTAAAAAAAAGATTACAGCTCCTATACGATTGCACCACAGAGAAACTAGATGGCTCATGATTCCAACTTGCCTACATTAGATCTACAGCACAGCCTCAAAATAGATCATTTTTCAATCTATGACTACTGCGCAATTTGTTCAAGTAAGCAGAAGAAAAGTAGAGATGCAAATGTATTTAACATTTTTCCTACTACGGTTAAAAACTTCCCTTTTAATTTCAAGGTATTACTCTACCAAGGTTGGAATATATTGTGGTCATGATTTTAGGAGGCCCCTAATGCCCTTAAGGATACACCCAGTGATCTTGACATCTGAGGTTAAACAGTAATCTCAGTAGATCTGAATTAAAACCCATAGCCAGGGTGTGCTACAAAAGGTTACCTCTGATCACCGTAACATTACGCAATCTCGCTCTTATAAGTATTTCTGATCTCTAACTCCTTGTGGTGAACATAAAGGTGAATGTAGTAGGCTCTCTGAGTTATACGGTAGCCTGATGAATATATAAACTCAAATAAAAGGGATTCCTTATTCTCATGATTGTAATACCAAAGGTATTTGAGGCTTTAGCTCTATGGTTGTTAACTGTCATACAACAAATGTCATAATTGCAGTGATACTGTCATTCTGATGATTCAGAACTGTAGTGTTTTACTTGAACACATATATCAATCTTTATATTTTTTATGTTTTTGTGCCTTTTGTCAGGAAATGTGATGGCTTCCAATTTTCTCCAGTTATCCTGATTCAAAATGATTGATTAAGGATTATGCCTCGTTATTTTTCTCTTTTGGATGATAAAAACCTTTACCCTTTCAGTGCTTTAGATCTTTGTTACCTATGACTAATCCACATCAAATGTATTCGAGTTGTTAATATGTAATCTTCTTCTTTAACCCGTTCAACACAATTTGCACTATTCCTGATGGTGAACATTGCCCTCTGTTGGCATGAATCTGACTAACCACACCATTCACAGGTCATTTTGAATAACTCAAGTTACCTTCAATTTGGTCAATAATATTGCCTTTTCAGAATCATAATCAGTTTATTGACCATGGAGACTATCACTCACATGCAATTTTGACTTTGGTTTCATGATTCTCACATGTACTTCACATAGAATAATAACACAACAATCCCCAGATATATACACATGGATTGGATATATATACACAGACAAACAAGAGGTCTAAAATGCAATGCTGCAGAGAATATCAGAGAAATTTAAATAAATGTGAGCAGGTGACTTACAACCATGCTTGAGTTGGATGTACATGACAGAGCATCCTAGCCATATAAATAGTAGGACACTATTATAGATACAATTTACAATATAGAACATGAAATCTTTTTCTTTTACAAGATTAAGCATTCATTTATTTGATTGAAAGCCAGTGGAAATAAACTGTTTTTTAAAAATATCTGGTTGTTTTGGTGTACAGTGCTCCACAGTGTTCTCTAGAGGGGAGACATTGGAACAGGTTCTAAGCAGGATGTGATCGGGGTCTGCAATGATGTTTGCCTGCTCGTTCGTTCCCTGACTTCAGAGATGTGTTCATCTTGAATTGGGGGGGTAGCACCATTGACTTTCTCTGCAGATCTAACTACCCGCTGAAGTCTATCCCTGTCCTTTTTGGTGGGCAATTCTAACTACACAGTGATGTATGTATAGGGGACAGACTGGATTTTTGCAGTGTAGAACTAAAGACAGGTTAAACTTCCTGAGCTGATGGAGAAAGTGTATGAAATAGATTTGCATGTGCCGTTAATCAGTCACCTAACAAATGTAATTCCACTTCATTAATATGTTTGAAAAGATCTTCTGAACAACTGCACTGTACAACATGTACTTGGACAGCTGTTCCATTTTATTTACAGCTTCCAAAATATTGCTCAAATACACCATTTAGAATATGCATTTAGGCTATTGTTATTATTATTTTTATTATATTAATTGTCATTTTAGGTGTTGAAAACATTGATAGAAACTACCCCCCCAGAGGGTCAAGGCCGCGCATTAGAAATTCAAGCGTGGCGATGGGTGTCGTGAACGCGCATCGCAGGCTTTACGTCACTGAAGCACCCTGGCTCTCCAGAGCCGCCGATATTGCTGGTGAAAAGATGGGAAAATGAGATAAGATATGCTTTGAGGAATTTGAAGAAAATGACCGTTTTGCATCTGATTTCCACCTTCCAAGGGATTCACCTCGGATGCTGATCTGACCTCCGCGTATAAAGGAGAAGGTAGTTTGGAGAGATTTTCATCACAGGCTATTGTGTTAGCAGGGGAAAAAAAACAGGGATTGAGCTTGACCACGGAAATTGGAAGGAACGATTGCCGCGTTTAACAGTGAGATATCCTGTAGATTTGACGTTTGATACTGAATTATTACGATGTTTGTTGACGGATTATTTAGCGTTTGAATGAAACGAACACAGACGTGGCTCAAATGATCAGCCCTTTAATGGAGGAGGAGGAGGAAAATGGATATGGTTTGGGTGTCTACAAAGCAAAAGCCCGTGTGCCTAAATGTTAAGATCGGGCAAAAATACTTTAACATAGTCTCAACAAACATCGTTTTCACACTCCATTGAACAGCCCGAATACAACGGTTATATGTCCACATACGTTTGTACAAACTGTTACCATTCTATTATCCATTTATATGCCGAGATGAATTTCCCCCTCAGGATTGACCACTATGGGCAATGCCCCCTTTTCTTTCAGGAGATTTTAGCCAAAACAAATTTGGAGAAGAAATATCTCAAATATTCCAGGACATAAAAACAAATCTGTATGAATTAACCAAAATTATACACGTCTCAAGCCAAGCTGCTAACCACACACGCTACTAACTACACGTAACGGTAGCCAAGCCTGCAATCTGTTAGCCGTCATGTTAGCGTTGCTAGCCAAAGGCCACGAAGGGAACCAGTCAGACGCACACACGCCTGTTGAGGAATTTCGTTACGAAATAGAATCGTCCCATTTGTTGATGATGATATTCCAATGCTTCAAAAGTGTCAACATTCCCCGATTTTGTTTTTAGATCATATCGTTATTTTAGCAAATGTAAGGCCAAGTAACTGACTGCTCATTCAAACATGACAAAAACAAATAAATAAAGCATTTGGGATCATGTTCGCGCATTGATGCTTCTATGAACTCGCCGAAAACCTCAATGTTAATGTTTTTTTTCATTTTTATTTTGTGCCCACCTGATGAAGTTGGATATTTAACGTTTGCTGTGTCCTGTGGTTAAGCCTCCAGTTATATTGGCCGACAAATATTGGCACAAGCTCCACACGAACACCGTGTATGACAGTGCATTTATTCACAGAACTGTGTTTTCTTTGCAGATTGGTGTCAGACATTTGCAAACCTGGATGGCATCTCCAGTCAAGTCCATTTTACCATTACCACAAATTACAAATTAACCTCAGTGGGCTTTACAGTAACACGACACATTGTCCGTAGAGCCTGGCATCGGATAAGGAACTACTCCCTGAAAAAACCTAACGGAGTAAAATAGGAAGAAACCTCAGAGAGAGCACGAGAGGAGGGATCTCTCTCCCAAGATTGACAGATGTGCAACGGATGTCATGTATACAGAATAAAACTAAATTTACACTCTCAACAGGAACATCCACCAGCCCTGGCTTTTACCGAATAAGAAAACAAGAGAACAAAAAATTGTCATGTTAATCGAGCACACCAATTCCCATTGAACAATTAAATCCACTGAACAGGTGATAACAGACTATCAACCCAATAATCAGCTAAATATATCCACCCTTTTGGTCTTGAGAACTTGCACTCTGAGGTCTTGGAGTCCAGCTCCATTCTTTTATTCATCAGAAGATGTATGGCAGTGCCCGCTCTGTTGGCAGAGGGGATGCCAACCACAGTGCAGGGAGAGATGGGGGCAGTAACAGTAATCAGGGATCCGGCCGTTCCCCTCGCCTTCCTCGCTCTCCTCGGATGGGTCACCGTCGCACCAACAGTACAGGAGGCAGCGGAGGGGGCCCTGGAGGACCAGGGGGTAAGACCCTTTCTATGGAGAACATCCAGTCACTTAATGCGGCATATGCCACCTCGGGACCAATGTACCTGAGTGACAATGAGGTTGCCATTGCAGCTGAGCACCTCCCTAAAAGTGGTGGGACAATGACAACAATGGGCAGGCAGAGGGTGACGTATGGTTCAAGGGGTAGCAGCGGTAGCAGTGTGGCAGCCAGCACCCCCAACATTGCCACTTCAGTTCCCACCAACGCTGTGTTACCTGCTGGGATGATAGCAGGTGATGCCCTGGCTTTTGGGGATCATCACATGGCCTCCACTGTGCCTCATTCTCTGAGACAGGCCAGGGACAACACCATACTAGATCTACAGGCCCAACTCAAAGAGGTATTTTGTTCTGCTTTTAAACACAGGGTACAGCTTTGCCTAGGCTGCGAGACATGTTTGGTTATGCCTTGTTTTTTTGGTTTTGTTTCTTACTTATCCAATTTGCTCAGGTACTGCGTGAGAATGAGTTACTGCGACGGGAGGTGGAGGTGAAAGAGAGCAAGCTGAGCTCCTCCATGAATTCCATTAAGACCTTCTGGAGCCCTGAACTGAAAAAAGAGCGAGCCCTTCGGAAAGACGAGGTCTCCAAGATCACTGTGTGGAAGGAACAGTACCGTGTGATTCAAGATGAAACACAGGTGTGTGTTTCCATATTGACACTTTTTATGTGCATGCATCACCCAGAGTAAAAATGGTACATAGCAGGATCTTAGCATCCTGGTTCAGGCAAAGTACAGTGATCTCTGAACTCCAAGCAGTCTTAGTTACAGATCTGTTAAGCCTTTTTAGTGAATTTAAATTAGAATTTAGAATAGTATAGAATAGTTTTATTGTCACACGAGCAAGGTCGGTGGAATTTGTTTTCTGGATTCAACCCATCCCATTGTATAGCAGTAGTGAGCGTAGCTGCCGCGTAGTACTTGGAGAGCAGTTCGTGGTTTAGTGTCTTCCTCAAGGACACTTTGACACGCTTTCTGCAGGGGCTGGGGATTGAACCACCAATCTCCGATTACTATACGGCCACCCTACCTTCTGAGCTATGCTGCCCCTCAATTACCAAAAAATACCACCCAGCCATTTCTGTTTGTTGTGGAGCTTGCCCACCACAGGATAAGCATGTTCTCTCCTCCATCTTTCTCTCTGCATAGGTTAGAAGCAGCTTTAGGAAAATCAAGTTAATCCTCTTATATGGCACTATGTGCTCATGCTTTATGGATCAAAGAGGGTGTACATTTAATGACTGCTTTAACATCAATACTTCAGCAATTTCTGGATGAAGTGAACGTGATAAAATAATCTAACTACTGGGTAGGTGTGATTTTCCATGTGAAATAGCACCACTGTCAACAATATAATTAATGATAATTTCAAGGAAATAGCGCTTTTCACTCGAGTCATAAGTATCCTGGCATGTGTGACTGAGTAAATATTTTAGCCCCATCTTGTTGTGATTCAATGTGTTGACGTCATGTGATGCAGTCTATTGAAGTGGTTAAGCCGACTGATTTTCATAGACATCATGTGTCGAGCTTTTGTCCTCAGATGACATTTATGCGATAGTTAAAATAGCCTTTCCACATTTACAATGTTTTCTTAGGATAATTTGATCCAGAAAAGAACCTATTAGATAAAACGGGCAGGATAGACAAGCAAATATCTGTTTGTATTTATATGCTCTTGATTCTGAGGAAAGGAGTTTATGGCCTTCAATAGGTTTCTCCTGTTTTTACTGGATTACAACAAGTTCCTTTTCATACCGTTCATCTTTAGCCCTCTCGTTTCCCCTCCCAAGCTTCTCATCTCTGATACGCGCTCATCGGGTCAGTACCGCCATTCTCTCCTTTACATTTTCTTTCTATTTTCACTCATCTGCTGTCCAGGTAGAGGTGGGAGAGACATTGGTTTGGCTTTAAAGCTGATGTCCTACTCAGTGCCATTCTGGATTGTCTGTGTTTACCCTGTAAACACAGACAAAATATACGACTATCTCTCACTGTCTGACTATGAAACAGATAGGAAGAAACAATGTTTTGCTTTTGGTGCAAGATCTATAAAAATGTGATGGAAAAAGGTTTTCTATCTTTATTAGTCTTTTATAGTGTCCCTCTGCTTGCTGCCAGAAGTCTAATCCATTAATGACTATAGTGTAATGGATGGGCAGATATTTATAATTTGGAGTGGTTTGCTCCTGCTGAGTCACAGAATCCCACTGTGGACTTATTCCCGGTAATGCCCTGCTAGTGCAGCTAATCAGGGAGTACTCTAATTTAAAGATGTCTGCTTTCATACATTAGTGTCCTCCTCCCTCCAGAAGTACAAGCAAAGCAAAGCACGTGCACAAACCCACAAAGGCATCTGGCTAATTGCCCCCCCTGTTAAACTGTCCGCCTGCTCAGGGAGCGAGCCTCTAAATGAATGTGTACATCAGTGCTTGGGTGTTTGCATCCATAATTCTGGGTTATATGTGTGTATACATGGTGCAGACTTCCATCTTTTTGATGGATGTCTCTGCTTGCTATGCTGGCCACAGCATTTTATTATCCCCTGCTATAAGATATTCATCCTCCCGTCCTCTTTGATAAGTGACTGCTATTACCTAATCTTAAAATGCACCTCACTGGGAAATGGCTGTCAGCTTCCGTTTCCCAGCAAAGCTGGATGGATACTCTGCTAATCACCATTGGTTGTTACTTGTTGGCTAAATGTCTCTTGCCACTTGGCTAAGATATCCTATTTATCATGTCAAATTGTAAAATGGAGTTGGGCACTTAGTCAATTATGTGACAGTTGAGAAGTCGGTCAAGCAAACGCAATGTGGTATAAAGAAAAAAAAAATCAATGAAAATAATAATGATAATAATTGACCTTTATCAGAAAAGAATACATTGTGATATAGAGAATATGTACATCAGTCCTTTTCCATGCATCAAAGACATGCATGTTAGGGTTAATACTCCTGCCAGTGCCCCTGACTAAGGCAATAAGAAAAAGACCTACAGTTGGTCCCCAGGTACTGCAGTTGCTCACTGCTCCTATACAATAGGATGGGCTAAATGCAGAGAACAAAAATCACTGTATTTATTACAATGACAAATGAAGTCATTCTTTCTTCTGGTTGACCTGTAACACTTGTGCAGAGGGCCAGAGCTGTATATACAGTATCTCTGCTCTTGTGTTGGTTGTGGGTTGTAACTTCGAGCACACTTTTCTGTTTGGAATAGTGGTGCGCCACATCTCTCATTATGTATTCCTCGCCCCACGTCACCTCACTGTTGTCTCCCCTCAGGCAGAAAGGAAAAAAGAATGGGGTGTGTGAGTGTATGTGTGCGCTGGGTGGAGGGGTTCCGCAGAGTCACAACAGTGAGTCAGCTTTAGTCACAAGGTGGAGAAGGTGATAGAAAAGGAGGGGAGGTTTTCAAGGGGAGAAGCGAGGTGTGAATAGGCAGGTGGGTATGGAGAATAAAGAGGGGCCAGAATGGTGAAGGAATAGAAGGAAGGCAAGGGAGGGGGCCGGAGGTTGAGTGAAACGGAGGCAGACACTGACTTCTCTCTTTGTTGTGTTGTCTGAAAAGGCTCACAGCTGGTTCAAGCCAGAGTGGAACACAGCATTGTATTTCTATCTCAAAAGGGTTCTGCCAAGTGCCCATGGCATCAAATGCCACAAACAATGAAACACTATACCAGGATGGTTGTGTTTCACCACTTCTATTTCACCAGACGTGAAATTTAAAACTGTCCACAAGGTTCTTCCATGATGGTTTCACCTCTCAGAGCATCACTAAAATCTCATACATGATGAGAGACAGATCTTTAGCATCTGTAACACAATATTCCACCAGGAGCCTTTAATCCAAATGAGGATGGTTTCTTGTAATCCCTGTGTGGTTTAACAATTACTGTGGTCCATGAACACACTCCCATCAGCCTGTTTCCCATTACCCCAGCCAACCCTAGAAATATTTTTGGACTATACGTTGTAAGACAGATGGACAATTGTATGCATGTTATGGTCATATTTATGTTTGGGTTTTCCCTCACCTGTCTCTAGCACCTCCAAATGACTGTGCAAGCCCTTCAGGATGAATTAAGGATTCAGAGGGACCTGAATCAGCTGTTCCAGCAGGACCCTTCCAGCCATGGTCATGACCTGGCCCTTACCTCTGAACCCACCGAGGAGAACTACAGGCGGCTACATGTTGAGCACGAGCGGCAGGCTAAAGAGCTGTTCTTGCTCAGGAAGACGCTGGAGGAGATGGAGCTTAGAATTGACACTCAAAAGCAAACGCTGGGGGCTCGGGATGAATCCATCAAGAAGCTGCTGGAGATGTTGCAGAGCAAAGGTGGGTTTGAGCTTTGACTGGAGTTAAGCAATGTTAGTGAAGCATCAAATGGCCAGCTAACAGAGATCTTCATGAATATACAAATTGATTAAAAATGGTTACCTTTAAAAAAAAACTCAATTTTTTAGCATGAATCATGTATACTCATTTTCAGGCTTCCCCTGTCATACTCATATAAGTTCACACAGTCACACATGGGAGCTATTGAGTGAACATAGCTTTAATGGAGCAATTGAGAATTGAGTGCCTTTCTCAGAAGCCCAGGGGAGAGGTAGTTGTTCTATGAGGGGAAATTATGTCATCTGCTCGCCAATCAAAATCATATTCATAAACTCTGTCAACTGCATGCCCTAATGAGGATAATGAAATACCTGTACTCACCCAAAAGATATACCTCCAGGGTATAAAATTGGATATAACCGGTTATAATTGCTGCTCTAGGACCCTCTGCCAAGGCCTCAGAGGAGGACCAGGAGCGAACCAGGAGACTGGCTGATGCAGAGATGCATAGGCACCACCTTGAGAGTTTGCTGGAACAGAGAGACAGAGAGATTGGTGCTCTAAGAGAGGTAACACCCCTGGGATGCCATGAAAGAGATTCTTATGTAATTTTAGTTGACAAAACTGATCTGACAGAGTTTGACCCTACTGTGGATTTTTCCTCTGCTCCTCAACAGGAGCTGCACCGTCGCTATGAAGGAACCCCTGAATCCACCAAAACAAAGGCTCTACAGACTGTTATTGACATGAAGGTGAGGGTCGCGATGAAGGAAACATGCTCTATGTAGGTTTGTATGTTTGTGCACGTTGGTTTATGCTCACACACGTGTGTCACATGTCTTATTTTGTTCTGTCTTCTCTCAGGATGCTAAAATCATCTCGATGGATCGCAGTCTCAGAGACATGGAGGAGGAGCTGCTGATGCTGAAGTCCAATGGTCTGCTGAGCTGCGAAGAACGTCAAGAGGAGATGAAGCAGATGGAGGTCTACCGCAGCCACACAAAGTTCATGAAGAACAAGGTCTGGGAAAATGTGAAAAATGGTTATTCTTTTTGCCAAGCTATTGTTTGTGACAAGTTCCATATAATACTGAGCTTTGAAATGACACTTGGCAACTCACTGTTCAAAAGATGAGGGTCTCTCTGTTCTTCCAGAGGAAAGAGGCTAACTGTGCGATAGCATTACTTAAAGGCGTTATCCTCAGTTTCCTCTTCATTTCGGCTTTCTCATATTCTCTCTAGATGGAGCAGCTGAAGCAGGACCTTTCCAGGAAGGACACTGAGATGCTTGGTCTTCAGACCAAACTGGAGACACTTACCAACCAGTTTTCAGATAGCAAGCAGCACATCGAGGTCCTCAAAGAGTCCCTAACAGCCAAGGAACAACGAGCAGCTATCTTACAGACGGAGGTACAAACTTGCATACATTCAAAGACTCTTGCCGAGAGGACTTTCAAATGTTAACAGTCTATTTGATTTGTTTTTCTCCCAACCTTTATTCAGGTTCAGTTTATATACAATGTGCGCTCAAAATCTCTGCAGCCAACTTCTCTCAAGCTGCAAAGCCCCAAGGAATTTCACAAATCTCAATAATCATGGACTGCACACTTGATATTATTTACCATTTCAAAACATTGTTAGGACTTGGTGCCTTCTTCACAGGGCACAGTCACAGAAGAGACCAGCAAACTGGAATATTTGACCATCTGTCTTTGTGTTACTTTTCTTTGTAATGTAATACATTTTGAAATAGTCAATTATGTTATTGAGAGTGGCAACCATTATTTAATCAAACTAAGTTAGCCTGGAGCCAACCCATATCTGAGCAGTCGATGGTATAAGAAAGGTTACTTTTATTTATATACTATAGAGCTGCCCAGTGCAAGCACAGTAATAGCATTACTGGCAGCTCTATTGGAGCTGATGGGCCCTGAGTGCCAACTTTGGATAAGCAGTTGACAATAGATGGATGGATGGCCCCTCAGTGAAATGTTCAAGGGAAATTTGAAGTTAGTTGTAAAGGAAAGGCAAAGGCCTACATCCATACTTATTACACCAAATACAGTAGGCATTAAAATAGATGATATAGAAACGTTGGCCTCTTCACTAACTGCATTTAGATTAACAAGCAGAAATTGTGAGTGTATGCCTGTTTGTAGCTGCTCATCACTGCCCTCTTCTGGCCAGGTGGATGCCTTGCGCCTGCGGCTGGAGGAGAAGGAGGCGACCCTGAATAAGAAGAGCAAACAGATCCAGGAAATGTCAGAGGAGAAGGGAACACTCAATGGAGAGATCCACGACCTCAAGGATATGCTTGAGGTCAAGGAACGCAAGGTTAATGTGCTGCAGAAGAAGGTGAGAGCCATTCGATTTAGATGAGGGATGAGGTCTTGTTATGGGGTCTTGTTAGGGGGCGGCATAGCTCAGTGGGTAGAGCGGTCGTCTGGCGATCGGAAGGTTGCAGGTTCGATCCCCGATCCTGCATACAGCATGTCGAGGTGTCCTTGAGCAAGACACTGAACCCCCAGCTGCTCCCCGAGCGCCATATGTTGGCAGCTCACTGCTCCTATACAATAGGTTGGGTCAAAAATGCAGAGAACAAATTTCCCCTTGCGGGACTGATAAGGGAATCCTTTCGTTATAAGAGATTTCTATCGAAACATGACACCACATAATCGGCATTGAATACAGTATACACGGTTTGGTGTTTGTTCTGATGAACAGTGTGTGCGTGTTATGTGTTGTTTCTTCAGATAGAAAATCTGCAGGAGCAGCTGAGGGACAAGGAGAAGCAGATGAGCAGCTTAAAGGAGAGAGTCAAGTCTCTGCAGGCAGACACCTCCAATACTGACACTGCTCTTACCACACTGGAAGAGTCTCTTGCTGAGAAGGTGTGTGTCTGTTTATTTATATTTTAACATGAATTGAATGGCTACACCCTCATGTGTATGTGAGCCCTGTGTGAATGACTGTCTCTTCTTCCTCATCCCAGGAACGGATCATTGAACGCCTGAAGGAGCAGCGAGACAGAGATGACCGGGAGAGGACAGAGGAACTTGACTTGAGCAAGAAAGAGCTGAAAGAGTTGAAGGAAAGACTGAGCACACTACAGGGAGACCTGTCAGACCGGGAGGTACGAAACACATGAGGGAATATGTTTGCACAGTCAAACTCACACAACATGATTCTACTTGACAAGTTCTAGCTGTCTGAAATGATTCTTAATCATTTCTTTTTCTTCGTCACACTGAGTCACAGAATGTTGTCACAGCACTGCAGATGTGAAATAATTCCTGTTTTTTTGCATCCTGCGTTAGTTGTCTGTGAACAATAATATTTTCAGTCTTAGTATAGCATGGATTGAGTGAGGTATTCTCTATTTTTCTGTGTATGTGTATGGCCAGACGTCTCTATTGGACCTTAAGGAGCATGCCTCCTCACTGGCCTCCTCGGGGCTGAAGAAAGACTCCAAGCTAAAGAGTCTAGAGATTGCTCTTGAACAGAAAAGGGAGGAATGCCTAAAACTGGAAAACCAACTCAAGAGGGTGAGGGATGAGTAAGAGATTTGCCCCCCTTGATAAACAATATGGCACTACTGAATGTTTTATGATGGAGTGAAAGACATAAATTGAAAATCGGTGTGCCTATGGTAGATTAAAAGCTGCTCACTGACTTGTATCCTGCCCTTCATCAGGCTCAGACTGCTGCTCTAGAGGCTCAGGCCAACACCGAGTTGGCTGAGCGCATCAGCACTCTAGAGCAGGAAGTGGCCCGCCACAAAGAGGATTCTGGTAAAGCCCAGGCCGAAGTGGACCGTCTGCTGGAGATCCTCCGAGAGATGGAGAATGAGAAGAATGACAAGGATAAGAAGATCAATGAGCTGGAGAGGTGTGTGAATGTGTGTAGATGGGTTTCAATACATTATGCTCAATATGTGTGTGCGAGAGCAGAAACAGTGCGCCATCTCATAGTCAATCCATTTAAGATGTCGCTTCGTCTTCTCTCTTCTGCTTCCTTCTTATCCTGGTGTCTGAATCTGTGTATCTCTCTTCTCAATTCTTATCTTTGCACTGGAAATCTATCACCCCACCAGCTTGGTCTCCAGGTTAGTAATCCCCTAACTTTCTCCCTCTCTGGCCAATTCACTCATATGGTTCTTCAGAATGCCTTCCCCCTTTCCTAATCTCATCCTTCATTTCTGTAGCATTCTACAATCCTCTGCAATCCTCACCATTTCACGAGCTATGGGCATCACATTTATCCTGTCCTTTTCCACTCTGTCTGCTAATTTCTTAACAACTTATTTTCTTTCACCTACTTTCCACTCCCTCCCCAACTCTATCTCTCTGACCTCAGTTGGGTTCCAGAACATTTTTGTTTTACATTTCTCGTATGCACATTGTAACTGGATAGAGTTCCAACCATAAGGAATTACAATCACAAACATGAGCCTGACAACTTTCTTGTGTTGCTGTTGAAGATTCCACAGCAGTGAGGAAATTTGGATTTTGTACACCCAGACATATCAGTTCATTTGCTCTGATCTGAATGGGTTGATTTGAGGATGTAACTAGCCTATGGTATCTCTACACCAGGACTTTTTGTCTAACCCCAGCCTACTCTGTCACATGGTGCTCCTTTAGGCAGATGAAGGACCAGACAAAGAAAGTGGCATCCCTTAAGCACAAGGAGCAGGTGGAGAAGAGCAGAAATGCTCGACTGATGGAGGAGGCCCGTAAGAGGGAGGACAACCTGTCTGAGAACTCCCAACAAGTCAAGGTGATGAGTGTGTGTGTGTGTAGGCGAACATGCATGTATGTCTGTGAGAGAGCTTGACATGTTTAGGGGAATAGAGGGGAAATTATATTGAGTGGCTCCCAATATTCACACTGGGTTCTTGGAAGACTTCTATCACAGGACTTGGGTGAGACAGGATGAAGGAGGTTTATAATTGGATGAGATGGGAACAAAGAAAAAAAGAAGAAGAATCAGAAAATTAAAATTTGCTAACAAGTTATTATTAATATAACCAAATATGACTATGCTCCTGCTAATGATAGCTGACCACTTGCATCAGATGAAAAAAAGCCATTTTACCCCCTGTCTCTCAGTGCGGTTTTGGGTTTTGGTCCAACATTCTTTTACTCAGTGTAACTGTTTTGATAGAGACAAGATAACAGTCTGGGCATAGAAGTCTAGTGGGGAGTACTGGCCAAACATAACAGCAAAAAACTGAAGAGCAAACAGTAAAAAGATGATATAAAAGAAAACTTAGCAGAGATGAAGCAGGATGTTAGTCATAAGTATGATAAAGGTTGAGGAAAGATTCTGACCAAATCAAGTCAGGCAAGATTACCGCTTTTGTCCAATGTCTGCCTGAAGTTGACATATCTCTTCGTGCACTTAATGTTGCTTAACAGTTGATGGGACTCCCTTACTCAGCTCATCTTTAACAGTCTCTCTTTATTTCCCCTTTGACTCTGTGAACATGCTGTCCCTCCTGCTGCAGGACACCCTGCGTCAGAAGACGGAGCGCATCGAGGAGCTGGAGGAAGCCCTGAGAGAGAGTGTTCAGATCACTGCCGAAAGAGAGATGGTGCTGGCACAGGAGGAAGCTGCAAGGTCACTCCAGGAGAAGCAGGTACATGCCTGTCCACATTATCCCGCACACACACGGAAACACACACACACACACACACACACACACGCACAGCAAAGAAAAAAGATCATGTTGAAGGATGGCTGATGCATGCAGTACCTATACACTCATTTTACAGGAAACAAACACCTTTTCATACCTAGATTTTTCTTCTTTCTACTTGTCGGTTGTTGTCTCCTCATTTCTTCAACATCCTTTCTTTCTCCCTCGCTTTCTCCTCTTTCCAAGTTCTTTTGTCTTAGCTTGTCAATTTCTCCTTTTTTTCCTCTGCTACATAATGCCTCTCAGAAGCACTCATTCAAACCAATGCATGAGTCCGACCACGCCCACCTTAAGTGGTCTAAGGTACGAGCCCAGGTTACCACTTCAAGTGTGTTTTGACCCCCAGCTCCCCCAATCAGTTCTCAGCAACACTACCTTGTTAAGCCATTACTTTATTTAGCTGCTGTTGGATTGAACAATGATTGAACCGTAGTTGCTAATCTATCAGCACTTACATCAAGCAGCCATTTGAGTCAATTATTTGTGTGTCAAATTATTCCTTGATTTGGTCGATGAATATAATCATAGAGCACTATTAGTATAGATTAATAGCATGTATATGCTCCTTAAAGTAAATGTCAGGCAAATAAAATGCAATGAATAATTATTTTGCTCTGAACAGTGTCAGAATTACTCATTTACCTACAATATATGCAAATACTGATGCTCCCATCCTTGTGAGGAACGCCCGTAATGTTTTAACTTGAAGAATGGATCAAAAAAGTATGATGCTTTTACAAATGAATCTAGCTCATCTATTTTTATGTAGTTACATTTACATTATTGTGTGTGTACGTGTGTGTTTGTGTCCAGATGGAGGAGCTGCTGGGAGCTATGGAGAAGGTGAAGCAGGAGCTGGAGTCCATGAGGGCCAAACTGTCCTCTACACAGCAGTCTTTGTGTGAGAAGGAAGCCCATCTCACCACTCTGCGAGCTGAGCGCCGGAAACACCTAGAAGAAGTGCTGGAGATGAAGTAGGTTATACAACCATCATAGGATGATCTGATGCAACTTGAATGCACGAGCTTCAAAATGGTTAAAAGGGTTAAAAATGGCACAGGAGATTGTGAGAACTGTGCACCCAAACCTAGAAAACAGTGTATGTTAGCTATCTACATAAAAAGGTGGAAACATAAAAGGGGACACAACCCACCCAGGTCACAGTCTGTTTGTCCCCTTGCGATCAGGGAAGAGATATAGACCCATTGAAGCCCGAACCAACAGACTGAAAAATAGCTTCTTCCCCAGAGCTGTAGCCTCCATTGCCCTTCTTTAGCTGTTGGTAACTGAAGACTTTGCTATGTGAAAATCTATTTTATCCTTTGGCATTTTATGAGTGTCTCATCCAAGTGCCTTATTTGATGCAGATAGAGGAAACCAGCTGATATTTTCCTGTTTATACTTACCTTGTTTTTCTAGTCTCTATTACTGATCTTCTTTATCCTGTTTTTCTATTGATGCTAGTACATGTGGTCCCTGATGACTGGGTTGAAAACTCTTAAATGTTGATCTTAGGTCTGGTGCATCCAGTTTGTGTCAAGGCTGAGTCTCACAGCAGGGAGAAACATTTATAGAGGGTTAACTCACTTTCTGCAGCTGCGCTGCTGATGGGACTGATGTGACTCTGCATTTCCAGCTGACACAATCTACACACCACTTATAAATACACACACACACGCTGTGTTGCACGCGCAGAAACACAAGAGGGAGCTGGAAAGACTGTAGATTATTGATCTGGAACCTGCCTGTGGTAAATGCCAACTTATTTTTGGCCTTCCCCTCAACAGGATGATGGTATGCCATCCATAATAAATGACAATTGAGCTCTTTACCAGTGAGGTGAAATGCCATCGTGTTTTGTTCTCACCTAACAGGCAGGAGGCGCTGCTAGCTGCGATCAGTGAAAAAGATGCTAACATTGCTCTACTGGAGCTATCCTCCTCTAAGAAGAAGAAAACCCAAGATGAAGTGGCTCTGCTGAAGCGAGAAAAAGACAGACTGGTGCAGCAGCTCAAACAGCAGGTAGGGGAGTGATGCCAGTATTGGTGTTTGGGTCAAGGCACTCACATAGTCTCAAGTGACAGGGGCGTTGGTTTTGACGGCACTCATGTAGTCACACTGTATTAGTGTTTTATATACTTACTATAAAAATCATGGCTTTTAATTATAAATCAAGTTCTTACTCACCACTGCTGGAACAGAGGTTTAGAATGAAGACATTCCAGGGACAGTCGATTGTGTTGTTCTGACATGCATGGTTTACTCGCTGTGATAAAAAATAGTTGCCAGAATGTGGATTTTTAAACTCGGCCTCTCTGTTTTCCTGACTGAACTTCTTTTATAACACTTCATATTGATGTTTGTATCAGTGCCGACAACCCGCATCAAATGCATGATGGCTCCACCAGTTGGCCTGAGAATGAAACAGAAAAGACGGGAAATCCTTTATCATATGGGCATCTGATAGGAGATTTGTTTGCTTGTAAATCTTAAGGATTTTTGCTGCCTGTTTAGATGCTTCCCTACACATTTCCCCTAATGGGGCGACCTGGGCTAGGGAGCACTCTATTGTATGTCTTCATCAGAAGACTTTAGGAAGAATTTAAGAGTAATTTCCATACCATGGGGCCATATGACTGCCAATCAGCAGGCATGCATAGAAATCAATGCTGTTGTCTGCTTTTGAGCTAACATTTTCATCTTCATTCAGTCATTTTGTTTCTTACATCACATGCTTTCTCTTCCATTGTAACAAAAATGTTAATGCTTTCTCTTATAGACTCAAAACCGAATGAAGCTGATGGCAGACAACTATGAGGATGACCATCTGAAGACCACCCCTGACCAAACCAATCATAAACCCTCTCCAGATCAGGTAGCTTACCTGAATCCTTAATCGCTTGGTCTGCTTTGCTGTGATTAAGATATTTTAGGATTTCTGTAATTCTACTCAGGTTTTTTTAATGGGTTTCTGAACTAATATTAAAGTGTTGCTAACAACTTTGCTTGTCTGAATCACATACAGCTATAGGGAACAACAATGTCTTTCTCTGACTGATAAACTGAAATTGTCTCGTCTCATCTGCTGTTCATTGTGTACATACTAACAAAGTATTCCCTCCCACTGCTGCGAATGGCTTAACCTGTGCCCAACAGGATGACGAGGAGGGTATTTGGGCATAGCCAACATTTTGCCCTTCCCCTCTCTCTCTGTCTCTCTCAGCCAATTTGTTCAGAAGGGTGAGCAATGTAATGCCAGAGTCATCAACTTTTCCTCTTCACTTTTTCATGGCATGTTTGCTCATCGTCCTGTCTTCCAATCATTTGTGTCTTTTGGTCTTGTGTTGTTCTTTCCACTGTCACATTATTCCCTTTTCTATTGGTTGTGGGTGTATTGTAGTTGTTTTTTGTTCTTTTCATTAATTTAGAGGGCAAATCTCACCACTCATTCTGGGCATTGATGCTCTTTAAATTGATTGCTTGCAGGAAAGGGATCAATGTGTGCACTCAGGCTAAGAGGATGAGACGGTTTTTATCCTGGCTCGGTCTCTTGATTCACTCTAGAGTACCTTAACTGAGGACACTACTGCCCTGGCATAGATGTACACATGACTGGCCTTTCCAACGTCAACACTCCCTTACCCAGAACGATTCACACATGTTAAAATCAGTATTAAACTGGATAACACCATTGGCCTTGTATACTTTGTGTATTACTACAGCTATTTTTGACCATATAGATACTGTCATGATTACTTGTAGATTTTGATCAAATAAGAAATACAGGATACTTAGAGGATTTTTCCGTCTAATCATGTAGAGTAAACATTTACTAAATGCACTACTAATGAAGTGTATAAAGTGGGCTTTTTATACACCAACTTAAGATGGAGGATATGCAGATGTGTACAGTGTCTGGCTCCATATGTATGCTGATGATAATGCTTTACAATTACTTTTTTGAATCCTTTAGTGTTGAGTTTGTTCAAGTGTGTGTTTAATGGAAATCTGGTGCATGGTTGTTTCATATTCTCATTTGATCCACTCTGAAGATCCACTTGTTCATTACACATCTAGGTCAACAATATTGAAAACATCTTAATTTGGTGTCTATTTTTCTTTTTTTTCTATTCCTCTTCCATATCCCCTCTAACTTTCTCATTCTTCTTTTGCTCATGTCAATCTTCTGCGCTTTCTTTCTTCCTATTGTTTCTCTTCTACTGCACCTCCGTGCTTGGCAGATGATCCCCCCTCTCCTAGCCCTGTCACAGAACCGCAGTAAGCTCAAGCTCTACATCGCACACTTGACTGACCTCTGCCACGACCGCGACCCCAGCATCCTCAGTCAGCTTACACCACCCTCTCACTACCATCACAGCGACCCCCCAGCCTGGGAGGAGGAGCTTCAAAAGATGACCCTTGAACAAGTACTAAAGGAACAATATTCTGTCTCTTTCTCTCTCTCTCAGATGTACTGTAATATTTAGATATTGATCATTTATAAAAGAGAAAAGTGGTGAGGTGCAGGAAAATACAGTAGAATACTACAGAAAGGTCAGCACACACTCATGTTTCATCATAGTTGTTGTGTAGAGTTGGTTCAAGTTGCTAATGATCTCGAGCTAGAAGTTTGTGAAAAAATTGGTATATTGATAAACAGTTTGCCACCTAACTGTCAAGATGCTTGTGGTGACTTTTTAAAATTATGAATAGCATAACACAGAACCGATTCAATTTTCCTGTGGATTTGTTGTCTAATGTCCAGTGTTGTCTAGTGTAGCTTGCTCCACCAGAAGACACCAGGCTCAATTTTAGAATGTTTGTGTAAAGGACAGTTGGATGGAAATGGCTCCAATTAGAATGTAACTTACCCTGTGTCTCCTACAGCTGGAACAAGAGCTGGAGGTGTGTGAGAGGGAGAGTGGGGAGCTGCAGGAGTATGCCAACTCTGTGCTGCAGCAGATCGCCGACTACTGCCCTGATATCCTGGAGCAGGTGGTCAACGCCCTGGAGGAGTCGTGCTGACCTCTGACCTGGCCCGTCCAACCTGTTATCTTCAGAAAGAAGCTCAGTGTAGTCCAGATGCTCTTCATCAGA
>OMLC01096944.1:0-14153 GCA_900302585.1 Regalecus glesne | reverse complement strand
ACCCCACTGATGCCTGCAGTAGTTAGGCCTCATCACTGTGTGATTGTTCATGATATTGCTGACTGACTCATTGCTCTGTCCTCTTTATATTCTTCAATTTCTTCTGTTTGCCTGTCTTCCTCTGAGGGAGTGGACCTCGCTTATGTTAAACCACCAAACTATCCTGTTCTCCAATTCTTCTTCCACCTTTTCAGCGTCAACCTTTGCTCACAATTGGTCCTATCATAATGTGCCCCTAAGCCTCTATGCCCTTGGGTCTGTTCTGCCTTCTTTTCCCTTTACAGTTATCAGAGGAGAGGAAACACATCAGGGCTTTGTGTCCATTATAATGATGTTCACTCAGCCCCTCACATCGTCCCTACCTCACCCATAAAGTGATGAAATTGCTTCAGCTTAGAAATAACACTGATTTTAATTTCTGTTACCCCAATATAGTGTTTCCATCCATGGGAAGTCATGCGCAGCCTCAAAACTTCATACCTTTTTTTTTCAAGCATGCTTTTTTTTCTACCTTGAAAGATATGTGGGGGAGGAGGGTGAATGATATTTGACAACAATAATTTAAGAAATCACTTTTGTGAATGCCCATGGCTTTTTTACAGTCATGGAGATTAAACGCAAGTAGACAGGGACAGCACTACAATTTCGATACAGGAGCATATTCAGTCATTTACAACAAACGAGATGTCACTATTGTTCCTCCTAAACTCACATAGGTGTCCCCATCTCTCTCTACTTGCCCTAGCTGCCCAGTGAGTATGAAGCCAACCCAGAGCTGGTATTCTACCGTATCACACACCTCAACCACCGGCAGCAGTACTTGATCTGGGCCGCAGCTGTCACAACCGCCGGCCGAGGCAACATCAGTGACAAGGTCACTGTGGAGCCAGCTGTGAAGGGTGAGTCTTGAAATACTGGTTGGTTAGAAGAGGATGGAGTTTGGAAAGAGTGTATGACTGTGGTTTCAGGTAGTTATTTCATTGCTGTGTGTGCATGTGTATGACTGTGTCTGTGACATAACTAGTAAGGATAAAAACCAAGCCTTTATCACAATGAAAGACCATAAACTAAACTTTGCGAACAGACCTAAAAGTAGACTTATTTTCAACGCTACAAAACTAAAATTTGAAAAATAACTAAAAAGATAATTGAAAGCATGAATGGAAACTTAACCCTATGGGAAAATACTGACCTGTTATTAGAACAGTTTAGGAATATAGAAGATAAGAATAAATACAGATTTGCATGCTTTGATATCTGTTAATTTTACCCCTCATAACCAAGGAATTACTATCAAAATCCATCAATTTTGCCTCAAAACTCATGGGGATATCCAGGCAAGATATAGACATAAACCATGCGAAGGAATCGGTATTGTACTACAATGTTAGAGAAAAGGTCATATCAAATTTAGTGTAACTTTGAAGAAGCTGAAAATTGTGAATTAATAGGCTTATGTTGTTAACTCAATTGCAAGATCTAGACATCAAAGCTGGGCTCTATGTGGATAATGGACTAACAATTCGTAACAAAACACCGAAAGAGGTCATACATATAAAGAAAAACATGTGCAAAATATGCTTTAGCAATGGACTAAGAGGCCACGGTAACTCAGTGGTTAGTGCGATCACTTCGGGAACTGACAAGCAAGAGGTAGCGGATTTGAAATCACCTCAGGGTCAGGAAGAGCATCTGGCCTTAATCCCCAAGTTCCATCTAAGTCTATGACTACCCCCACAATGTGGGGACTAATCGTGACACGTATAACGGGCCTCTCTCAAACTTTAGCAATGGACTTAAAATTGTGGCATGGCCCAGGAGGTAAGACAGTCATCTGGTGGTTACCGGATTAGTGTTTTGATCCCTAGCTCCTTCGAGAGCATGTTGGGGTGTGCTTGAGCAAGATACTGACCCCCTATCTGCTCAAGCTGGATGGAATAGTAACCTGTCCAGGTCATTTCCTCACCTTTTGACCAATTAGTGCTGATATGACCACAGTGACCTGTGTGACCTAACTTTGGATAAGCAGTTGATGATGGATGGATGGATGGACTGATGGATTTTAAATTACAAATGGAAGCAAGTAAGAAATTTGTAGATTTTTATCAACATTTCATTGGACCTTAGGAATGTCACATACAAACTATATATGAAACCCAATGACACACTACAACTCCATATATAAACCAATTATCTACCCACCATCTGGAAGAATATTCCAGAGAGCATAAATAAAAGACTTTCAAGCGTATCAAACAAATCTGTCTTCAATGAAGCAGTCTCCCTTTACCAGGAAGCTTTATAAAAGGGGCTACAATTGCAACCTAAAGTATAATCCGAATGCTAATAGCCAACAAACAAATGCAGTAGAAAACAAAATATAACCTTGTACATCCTGCCCCTTAGTAACATCATGACCACGAACATCAGAAAGCTTTTTTTTAACTTTTAGGTAAATGCATCACCCCAGAAGATTCATAAAGAAAAATGTCAAACAGAAATACCCCCAAGATTAGCTACAACTGTATGCAAAATATCCATCAATTAATGTCATCCCACAACATGGGCATCATGATCAAATCACAGAACTCCTTAATACAGCCCAGCATCCACAACTGCAACTGCTATATGAATTAATCGTGCACACTTGAACAGAAATGCTAAACAGAAGGGATCATATACTAAGCATCAGTAGAAAGAAAGGATAACCATGAAAAAGAAATATATGTAGGTCTAAGAAGATCCCAACCCAAAGATGGATTATTTTGTTGATTTTTGCCATGACTAGAGGCACTGTCATTAGTTCAATCACTAGCTTTTTCTCTATTGGCCCGGGGTAATACCTGCTATAGCTTTCTATACACAGATGATACTCCTGCACTAGAGACAAAGAGAGAATTGAGAGAAATAAGGAGACAAAGGAACAAAATAAGATGTGATTGAATAGCTGGAAATTTGATCATATTCTTCATGATCATTATCCATCCTTCATTCATTCTCATATTGTTTCTTGGATTATATCAAAACCTCTGATGATTACCTTTCCTCTAATTGGGCATTATGGTCAGTACATCACTTATTTCAATGTATGCAGTAGACCCTTGAATCAAAAGAATTTGAAGTAAAAGCCAACCGCACTCTCATCCACCATTGTAAACCTGCATTGATTCAACATTTCCTGAAACCTTGTCATTTTGTGCACCAGATCTGAAAATAGAGTATGTGAGACTGAGAAGACTAACTGGTGAACACTGATTCAGTTATTGTTCATTTTGTGTCATGCCTTGTTGGGATGTTAATGGCAATATGGATAATAATATTTTTATTTTCACCATCTCGGCACATTCAGTATCTCTTCTTTAAATGTCTTCCTCACCAGCCCCAGCAAAGATTCTGTCTTTTGGAGGAACGGTTACCACTCCATGGATGAAAGAGGTGCGGCTGCCCTGCAGCTCAGTAGGAGAACCCTTACCTCTCATAAAATGGACTAAGGACAGGTAAGAAAATCTAGTCTTATCAAAAATGCTTACTTATAGTCTAAGCTAAGTGTCTTGTAACATCTGTAAATGAGGTCAATTTTTGCATGTCAGAATTAGTCCCTACATTGTAGGGGTAGACACAAATTTAGATGGAGTGTAGGGGATTAGGGCTGGATACACTCCCTGATGCCTTACAGTGGGTTCAAACTCACACACCTGGTTGATCCGTTCCTGGACTGTGTGGTCTACTGCTGAGCTACTGTGGCCCCTCCTTGTTGTATCTATAAATGTCTTTTTTATGCAAGAAATATTGCATTGAAATTCTTGAGGTTTGGCTCATTAATTGTTGGTGTTAATCAAGCGAGACTGTGTGAGGTCTTGAATCTTGATAGTTTCCATGGTTACAATCACCAATGCCTTCAGTTCATGAAGTTATTGATGTGATGTATACTGCATAATGTGCTACATTGTGTGATAAGGTATGTGCAAGTCAAGTCAAGTCAATTTTATTTGTATAGCCCATTATCACAAATTAACAATTTGCCTCAGTTGACTTTACATTAACACAACATCCTGTCCTTAGACTCTCACATCAGATAAGGAATAACTCTCTTAAAAAACCCTTTAACAGGGAGAAAGATGGGAAGAAACCTCGGGGAGAGCAACGGAGGAGGGATCTCTCCCCCAAGATAGACAGCTATCCAATGGATGATGTGTACACAGAATAAGGCACAATTTACAGAATACAACATGATCAGGATAACATAATTGTAATTGAATAACAAAAGGTAAAAAGGTAATAATAATTATAACCTCCTGCATAGTGACAGTACTAATTAATGAATATCTAAAATGAAAACACACCAGATCAAGCCACTAGGCCAAGATTCTTCACATGTCAAATGAGGACAAATGGACAGATGGATGATGATTCTTAAAAGTGGTGTTGCGGCATAACTCAGTGTGTATAGCGGTCGTCTGGCAATCGGAAGGTTACAGGTTCGATCCCCAGTCCTGCAGAAACCATGTCGAGGTGTCCTTGAGCAAGACACTGAACTCCTAACTACTCCCCGAGCGCCATATGGTGGCAGTTCACTGCTCCTATACAATAGGATGGGTTAAAATGCAGATAAGTCTAAATTTCCCCTTGTGGGACTGATAAGGTAATCAATTTATTTTATTTATTTAATAGCAGTCGACAAGAACAGTCCAAGCATCATAGTCCGGACCACCACGGTGGCACAGATCAAATGTTGCCCATGTTCGTCTGAGGTCACATACATAGAAAATGAGGAAAAAAAGGAAAGATATTTATTCACCAAGAGAAACAAGATGAGAACACAGCTTACATTAGTCAATACTATATGCTCTCACTATATAACGTTGTCGGCAGAGAACGGTACTTGGTAAACTCACTTGCCATGCAGGGCAGATTATGAATCACATAATATAAAATCACAATTTGTAAGTGAAGGTAAAGAGACGCGTGTCAAGTTGAGTTTTAAAGGAATCAAGATAGTGTGATCGTCTGATGGTAGTGAGCAGGTTATTCCACAAGAATGGGGCAGAAAAGAAGAGGCCCCTCCACCAGCTGACTTTCTTTTAACCTTGGGTACACAGAGGAGTCCTGTATTTTGAGAGCGGAGGGCGCAAGATGGAATTGGTGGTTTAAGGAGAAGAGACCAAGTCCATTCAGGGTTTTAAAAGTTAGCAGAAGCACCTTGATATTGGATCTAACATTTATAGGAAGCCAAAATTGGTGCAATATGGTAAAATTGTCTAGTTTTAGTTAGAATTCTGGCTGCGGCACTTTGAGCCATCTGAAGACTTTCAGTGCTAGCATGTGGAAGACCTGAAAGCAGAACATTACAGTAATCAAGTCTGGATGTAACAAATGCATGTATTTACGTCTCTGCGTCAGTAATAGACAGGCACGATCGAACTTTAGCAATGTTATGCAAGTGAAAAAAGGCAGTCTTGGTGATTTCCTTTAATGTGTTTATCAAAGGAAAGGATGGGATCAACATTTTTGGCTGCCTTACTTTGTGAAATCAAAGAATTCACAATCATTGTTGATACTTGATCAAAGTGGTGTCGGAGTCTAGGAGGGCCAATGACCAAAGGTTTTGTTTCATCTAAATCTAAAACCAGAAAATTGAGACATACAATATTTCACAGCAGCCAAGCAGGCTTCCAGATTAGTCAGTTGAGTAAGATATTCAGCTTTTATAGGCTCATATAGCTGAGTATCATCTGCATAGCAATGAGAATTAATTTCACGACTACGTATAATTTCGCCAAGTGGTGAAATATAAAGAGAGATGAATAAAGGCCCAAGAACTGAGCCTTAGAGTATGGCATATTTAACATCAGAGTAGTTCAATGTGATTTTATAACGGATGCAGTGTTTTCTTCCATATTAGTAGGACTTAAGCCAAGAGAGAGCGAAGCCAGAGACACTAAAATACAATTTATTTTATCAATTAATATACCATGATTAAGTGTCAAATGATGCACTGAGGTCCAGTAGAAGAAGCACAGAGGTGCAATCAGAGTCCATAACTAATAGAAGGGTATTTACCACTCTAGTTAGAGGTGTTTCAGTGGAGTGATGGGCCTTAAAAGCTGATTGAAAAGGTTTATATAGATAGTTTTCTTCTATGTGGGTCGAAAGTGTTTGATACACAAATCTCTCTCTAATACTTTAGAAAAGAATGGGAGATTAGAGACTGGACGATAGCTTTTAAGAGACTCTGGATCAAGAAGTGGTTTCTTAAGTAAAGGTTTGACCACAGCTAGCTTAAAACTGCTGGGAACCGTGCCAGTAGTAAGTGATAAATTGACAGTTTTTAGCATTGTAGGTCACAGGAAAGGCCATAGGTCTTTAAAAAGTTTTGTTAGTAAGGGAACCAGTACGCAGGTAGTTGGTTTAGAAGCCAACACAAGTTTATTCAAACTGTCAAGAGAGATAGTCTCAAATGCTTTAAAAGCAGGGAGTATCAGTGATTCATTTTATAGAAATGAATTTTGTAGGACTAGGGCTGCAGGAGTAGCTGGAGTTGAAGAACTGATTTTGTTTAATATCTCATATCTAGCAAGTGTTGCAAGTACACAATAATGCTGTGTTCAGTTTGAGAGAGTTCCTGTAACATCTTTTATTTCCACAGTTCAAAGTACAGTAGAAGGCAAAATAGTATCAGGCTATCATATAAAGGAACTTCCTGCAATTGCATTATTTAGAAAATTACTTTTGAGCCCCTTTTTATTCCAACCCATATCCTTAACCCCATAGTCCTTGAAAGCTTACCTGTAAAAATAAAACATAAACATTTTCCTCTGCCTTCAGAGCCCTCTCATTTGATGTGACAATGTTCAGCGCCCCTTGTGATCAAATAGACAGTGTGGTAAATTCTGACTTTTACAACATGAAGGGTGATTTGCTGTTGAAAAAGATCCAGTATCCGATTCAAATTTAATAGCATGATTTTATAACTCATCTTTATGCCAAAACATACCACTACTCCATAAAAGGAGACAGCCTTGTGAGTGGAAAAGCTGTAGGTTACATAGCTTGGTAATATCATAGATCAGCGTCTAGTCTCTGAGGTTGCCAGCTTTGGAAGACAGATGATCATACTTTGAAAAACTGATTGGATTGATGGTAAGCCTAGGACACAGAGAATATGTAATTTATGAGTGGCGTCCTTCCTTAGCCCTAATGTAAATATTTATTACCCCCACTCTTTCTATTTGTCTCAGTGAGGACACAGCTATCCCCGTGTCTCTAGATGGACAGCGTCTTATTCTGGCTAATGGGACACTAGTGTTGCGTTCAGTCAAAGCTGAGGATTCTGGTTATTACACCTGCACGGCCACAAACACACTGGGCTTTGACACCATCATAGTCAACCTTGTGGTCCAAGGTGAGAACACACAAGCACACATGCACATAGACGATGAACATGTATAAAATTTTGGAATTAATCTGTTTAGATAGAGTGAGTGCATCAGATACGTCTCTGATTTGTCATCTTTTTTTGGGGGGGGTTACCCAAAGTCCCTCCGGATCAGCCTCGCCTTACAGTCTCCACCACCTCCACATCCTCCATCACACTGGCCTGGATACCGGGAGACAATGGAGGTAGCTCCATCAGAGGTGTGTTTGTCTGTCTATTTATATATCTGTCCTTCTGTTTTTCCATCTGCTGGCATGCTATCTACAGCTGCTCTACACATCAAAGACATGAAAACATGATTGATAATATGGTTTTGGGTTAATTTTCTGTAATGTCATTCAGACCAGCATGCAAACGGCTTTGAGGAGATGGTACATATGTTTCCTCACCAAGATGTATAGTGAGATTTCCCTTTCACCTTTATTTTTAGTCTTTTTAATCTTGGTCTGTGTCTTCTAATGTGTTTTTGTGCACCAAGCTCTTTGCTGGACAGCATTCTGATCAGTCACTTTATTGACTGATGTCCTGGTCTTTTATATCTCACATTTCACAATCTGTCTGTTTGATTAACCAGTTGTCTTTGATTTGAGTGTGCGTGGATACGCAGGTGTAAAATGCTAAGTGTACTCATTTTTAGATAGCACTTTTCTAGTCTAGCAACCACTCAAAGCACTTTACAGTGTATCCCTCATATTTACTGAGCATTAGGGATTAAAGCCAGATCCTCTTTCCTAACGCCCTACAGTGGGATCAAACCCACAATGCCTGACTTGGAGGCATGTGCTCTACTGCTGTCTGAACATGGATTAATACCGCTACCTTTTTCTTACCTTTGTCCATGATGTTAATTGCCCACATCCAGTGGATATTTATTTTTGTGCATCCTCCGCTCATAAAAATCCTTGTCTTCGTCCTTGTCACTCTCTATAGCTGTATACTCTCAGCAGAAGGCATTGGTTAGATACCACATAAAACATCAATTTTGCATTATGACTGCAGGGCCCCCTACAGCCTTCCCTCTCACCTCAAACTAAATGAGCTTAGCATAACACAAAAGCCCTGACTCGCAACCATATTGTTCTGGGATTATATCTTTGCAGATTCTGTTGACTGAGAACAAACTCATTGTTCAAAAAGAATGGCTTTAAAGGGGAAAAAAATAGCACAGCCAGAATTTGCTTTCAATCAAATGCTTGTAGGTTTTGTTTTTAGTTTTAGTTTTAAATTGACTTTTTTATTGTCTTTTTTGTTTTTTCTTATCTTAATGTCTCCGATGTCTGAGTCTTTAATATACCATCTATCAAAGAGAGGGGTAAGAGAGAGAAAGTAACAAAAAGGAGGGAAGGTCAAAAGGAAAAAAAAGAAATGGAGGAACATGCATACAGGCACCCAGGATAGATTAATGAATTGCACGCACACACACACATGTGTGTGTGTGTGCAACTGACAGACTGACAAGCTGAGGAAGATAGTGGGTGTGAGGTGAAAAGCGCCCTGACAGAATTGACAAACCAAGTTGGCTGATTACAAAAAAATTCATCATATTCCACTACCTCATTTGCATAGATGCTCAGTCAGCACCATTCCAGTCTTGAGTTTTGTCTGTAACTAATGGCGGTGCAGAAAAAAAGCATCCAGATCAACCTTCCATCTGGGCTTGGGGTTGGTTACTACATGAACAGTCCAACATTACCATCTAGTGGAAAACGATGTGCCAGTTCTATAAAGCAAAAGTTGAAATAGTACACTACTTTTCTTTTATTATGTTTCTAAATATGAATATGAATTCACAGGGGCGGCATGGCTCAGTGGGTAGAGTAGTTGTCTGGCAATCAGAAGGTTGCAAATTCGAGTCCCACACCTGCAGAGAAGCGTGTCGAAGTGTCCTTGAGCAAGACACTGTTCACTTGATTGCTCTGCCTTTTGATGGACTGGTGACCCTTCAAGGGTCTAGCTCCGCCTTTCACCCTATGGAGATAAGATAGGCTCCAGTCCACCCACAACCCGATTTTGGATAAGCAGTTGACAATAGATGGATGGATGGAATATTAATTCACATTACAGGAATGTTTCATATCTTTATTATGACCAAGGGATGAGTTATTTCAAGATTTATAGCCTTTCAATGAAAGGGGGAACAGGCACATTTTACTGCCCCTCTGTTGTACCTTTTTTGTTTATTCATAATTGGAGCTAAGGAGTGGATTTGTGTCAATGGCTGTATGTGCAGGTTTTGTGCTGCAGTACTCTGTGGACAACACAGAGGAGTGGAAGGATGTTTTCATCAGCTCCAGTGAGCGATCCTTTAAGCTGGACAACTTGCGCTGTGGCACCTGGTACAAGGTCAAGTTGGCAGCTAAGAACAGTGTTGGGGCAGGACGCATCAGTGAGATCATCGAGGCCAAGACCCATGGACGAGGTGAGAAACTTGGGGAAAATTGATGGAGTGAGGGAATATTGAAATAGATGAGGGGGGTTATCCACAGAAAGGAGGGAGGGAACACCTCACAAACTCTTATCACCTGTTTTCACAGTCCCAACCAAAGGGGAATAGATAGGCTTGTGTCAAACCCAATCAAGGGAAGTTCAAGTCCAGACCAAGACTTAAATGGAAAACTCACTGATTTTCAACATTATCTTTGTCTATCTGTAAAGGGGATAGCACATGGAAAACACCTGTTATTGTTCCTAATGTTTCTGCATCTTTGGAGTGGCAATGAAACAGAATTTTCGTTTTTTTTCATATGTATCGTGACACCAGTTGGTGGCTGGAAAAACTATAGCATAGTTTCTCATACTCAAATGTACTCCAAACATTTATACTATTCAAAAACATTCTTGTTCTCTCGGCTAGAATATGTTTCCAATGAGAAATGATATCTCACTACACTAGCATAGTGGATTTTATGAACGATGATACATGTAGGCCAGGGCTACTCAAACTTTTTTAGCATGCGAGCTACTTCTAAAATGACCAAGTCAAAAGATCTACGGCTGCTCAATAGGTCGATCGAGAGCTACCAGTCAATTGCACAGGTAGTGTGGGTAGATCGCATGGCATTAAAAAAATAGACGTCAGCCTATCATCCATCCCGTCACTTGATTGATATACGGTATATCAATTGATATACGGTATATCAATTGATATACGGTATATCAATTGATATACGGTATATCAATTGATATACGGTATATCAATCAAGTGACGGGGTGGATGATATCTCATTTTTGCCCATTTGTGCTGTTAAAGGAAACGGTGTGCTCGTTCAGTATTTCAGAAATAAAGCAAAGGAATGACTCAATTCTGCACCCTATTATCATCTAAATCATCTCAAACCAGTTATGCTTGTTTGTGCTCAATTTCTACCCATCAGTGCTATTAAAAGAAACATTTTTGCTCTTTTTGGTTCTTCATATATATTTGCCTAGAACAATCATTTTTAAATGTGGGACTTCATTTCTTACTTCATTGTTATACAAATAGTTTAAAACTGGTCTCTTTTTGTACCGTGTTAATGACATTTACGTAGACTTGTAATGTATTGGCCATGACTAACCCCATCTCACAGCCAGGACTCAAAATGTACAGGGATTTATTTTTGGGTATACATTTGCATTTTGGGTAACAGAAAGCAATTTTGTCAAGACCATGTGTTGCAAACAGATTAAAAATGAAAAATATTACAAATTTAATCGAGATTTGTGTGTTTGGTTCTCCAGTAGGTCCTGTGGAACAAAAGTTTACCTATATTTCAGATTTAAAACAAGTCGGGTACTGTTCACATTATTGCAATGAAAAGGAAATGTTTCACTTAATTTTGGGTGTTTATGTTGAATGGTTAATTAACTAATCAGAATTTTTGAAAAACATTACTATAGAGAGTGAAGCCGATGCTTATAACAGTCCCAGTAATAGGTGATAAATTAACAATGTCTAGCATTATAGGTCCCAGGAAAGGCCAGACGTCGTTATAAAGTTTTCGTGGTAAGGATCCAGTAGGCAAGTATTTGGTTTAAAAGGTGACACAAGCTTAGTCAAAGTGTTGAGAGAGATTATCTCAAAAGCTGTAAAAGCAGGGACTACTACCATGTCTGTAGTATGTCCTTGTCATGCGTACCTAATACTCTCATGTTGGTTACCAGTAAACTTTTTTTCTAACCTGTTACCACATGTGTATTTGTGTCTTCAAGTCCTTCTTCCATTGTGACAACTGGAAGATGGACTACTGCTCAAGCCATCTTTATATTTGAGGCCATTGAAATTATTGATAAAGGCCAAGATAGCTTAAAACATAACCTTTTATCACTGAAATTGCTCTGCAATAATCTCAGTCACACAAAGCTACACTGGACAACTATTGTTTATTGAAACAAGTGAAGAGACCAACTATCCACTGTCTGAATGTCCAGTCAACTTGAAGCTAAACAAAGAATCATTCACACTACTGTGACTTTTTATATTCATATCAGGGATATTCAAGGGATAGACTCAGACGTTATGTGGCCTACTAAAGAAGATTCTCCTTGATCTGGGCGAGATATGATAACCTTTCTTGTCAGGTCACAACAGCCTCTAAAAAAATATAACCCCACACTGTTATTCAAATGGTTATGACTGGGGTTAATAACCCCAATCATAATTTGATTTATATAACAGACAACTTTTGTAAGTTGTCTGTTGTTCATAGACAAAACCATCAGTAAAATTTCCCCTTGAGGGGGAGGTAAGTTCTAGTCAAATCAGAGACCAAAGCATATTAGTGAATTGAGTCAAAATCAAGTGCAAGACTTGGTGGCAGCAAGTCCATCTCAAGACTGACAGGGTCAAAAATATATGCAAAGACTGTCACCTCAACAATACAAATCCAATTAAACACCTCAAATGCAGTCATATCTCTAATATCTAATATCTAATAATGTCTAATATCACAGTTAAATTCAATATTGCACTACAAAGTACTGTTTTAAGTGAGTTTTTGTTGTTGCTTTTCAGGGGGGGGGATCTAAAATGCTGTGTGGTGTGTTACTGTAATTAAAAACACTGATGTCATTCTATTCACATAGAGCCCCAATTCAATAAGGACCAGCCGGTGTTCACACACATCAACTCCAGCCATGCCCGCCTTAACTTGCAGGGCTGGGCTAGCGGGGGCTGTCCCATCAGCGCTGTTACTCTAGAGTTCAGACCCAAAGGTTGGTTAATACTTACTTGTCTTGATCAGAACTGATGGTAACAGGGAAAAAAATGTATGGAAAACAGGAATGAGCAAAAGCTACTGATTAAATAGATTCAAAAGTAATAGACTAAGCATGATGTTAGGGCAATTTTGAGGCTATCTGTGTCTTTGCAAAGCATAAAAAACGTGATGCTCAACAGTGATGTGGGTGTCCTCTAGGTACATGGGCCTGGCAGATTATGCGCACCAATGCCACCACAGATGTGTTCCTGGCAGAGCTGCGTGAGGCTACCTGGTATGAGCTAAAGATGAAAGCTTGCAACAGTGCTGGCTGTGGCAACCAGAGTTCCCAGTTTGCTACACTGGACTATGATGGCAGTGAGTAGAATACTGTTTGGTTTCAAGCTGACTTTTTTAATCCATTATCCCTTGAGATGGCAGAAACATTCCCGCAGACAACATATGATTCATTGACTTTTTGCAATGTTAGGGGGCCGCGGTAGCTCAGTGGTAGAGTGCACACTTAGGGAACTGATGAGCCAAAGGCTGTTCATTTGAGCTCACCACTGGGTGTCAGGAAGGGCATCTAGCTTAATACTCCAAGATCTATCTAAGTCTGTGTCAACCCCCACAACAGGGAGGCAAATTTAGACATGTTAAACAAACCTCTCACTTTTTCCAATGTTACTTTAATTATAGAGGGTAACTTCGACTCATCTATTAGAAATCCTTGAGCGTTGGCTAACTGTTTGGCTGAGTCACATCGCTTTCCACCATTTTCTTTTCTTTTTTTCCCCAACCCCTCCATTTTTGAATAATGCATTATTGTTTGATAGTTTCACTGAGCACACACTAAAATCTGATCTGATTAAGTGTCCATATTGCAATTTTGAAGTCTACTAAATTTTGTCAGTTTTCCAGTGTGAAACCACTACATATAAACACAGTTGGAATTAGTATACTATATGTGTTTGGGACAGGATATGATTATTATGTCAGGAAAGGGTAGTGTTGGACACTTATTACCTAGAGATGTAAAATTGAAATGCATCCCCACCCACTACCGTTCATTGTTTAGGAATGAACAGCATTTAAACCGTTACACCTCCTGATGTGTACAGGCACTATCCCACCGATCAAATCCCCCCTGGAAAAGAACGATGATGTGAAGAAGCTGTTTTCTATTGGCTGCCCTGTAATCTTGGTGACTCTGGGTGTCGCCCTCCTCTTCATAATTCGAAAGAAGCGCAAAGAGAAGAGACTGAAGAGACTGAGAGGTGAGAAAGTATGGCAGGGAATAAGACAGAATAGAGGGAAGGAAATTAAGAATGTCGGAGTGAAAAACAGCACTATTCTTGATAGGAGTCACTAGACTTATATTTGTTGCCAGAGTATAAGGATTTTGTGTAAGTGAATTCTGTCTTTGTGTGATTGCTGAAAAGCTGAAGCCTTAATGTTCTCTTCCCTTTCTAGATGCCAAAAGCCTTGCAGAAATGCTGATCAGGTAAGACATCCAATTCATGCTGTGATATGCAATATTC
>OMLC01096943.1:0-45379 GCA_900302585.1 Regalecus glesne | reverse complement strand
CCAGTGTCATTGTAGGGTAAAGGGTGTAACAATATTGTAGAAAAATAAGTAACACGGAGGTCATTTAATCCGTTTTGAATTAGATTAAATTCAAACACCATAATAGGAGTAGTCATGAACAACACTGTTGAATCAAAAAAGGGGAAAATCATGAATGTGATTGCAGTAATTCATTCGTAAAAACTGTTCATCAAAAACCTCCAGCAAATAAGATCTCAAAGTCGACATGGTACTGACCTCTAGTGGTCTGGTTGATTTCAGTGATGTAAAGGCGATTAATGGAAACCCTCATCAGTCCCACAAGGGGAATTTAGGAAATCTCTGCTATTTAACCCATCCTATTGTAAAGGAGCAGTGAGCTTCCACCATATGGTGCTTGAGGAGCCGTTAGGGGTTCAGTGTCTTGCTCAAGGACATCTCGACTTGCTTTCTTACAGAACCAGGGATTGAACCTCCAACCCCCTCGATTGCTAGATGACTGACTCCAGACTCCAGTCAAATGCTGAATGATGGATAGAATAGGAGATGTCTTACATGGGAGGACACTCTCATCCAGAGCGAGGTACAAGTCCATAGGGTCAAGGTACAAAGGATGCTGGAGCAGCTCGTGAGATGATAGGACAGAAAGCCAGGATGTGACCACATTGTTGACCAATATCACTTGAATCTGCTGGAGACGTGTAATCATTTCAATGAATTTCAGATGAGCCTCAGAAGTGTTCTCAGTCGTGGCTACATAGCCCACCCGTAGAGAAGAAAGACTAAATGTCATAATTCATCTGAAATGAGATGGTGTGGTATGGTCAAGTCTGACCGGCTCTATAACAGGAGAGCACCAAACCCTCCAAACCAACAAAATGAAGACGACTTGTGTCGCACCTTTCTGAATAAGCTTCTTATCCAGTTGAACCGTTTCACCTTGTTGTGACTGAGAAGATCTGTTTTTAAGTGCCACCATTAGTCCCCACGTTGTGGGGGTGGACACGGACTTGGAAGGCGTCCGGCAGGATTAAGGCCTGATGTCCCACGGTGGGTTTCAACAGATACTGACACTGATGGTCAGGGTTTGAAAGAGGCCAGACTTGTATTCCAAACAGTATTTCATGGCACAGTTGTACCAATATCTTTCGCATGTCTGGTTGGATATGAATGGACTGGGATCAGAGTCCATTAAAAACAAGTTGTGAAGCACAATAGGTAAACTGGACTTGTTGAACGTACATGGATTCATAGAAATGCCTGTTAGGTAGAGGTTTCATTGGAAATAGATGACGGCTTTAGTGTCTTGCAAATGCGAGCAGATGGTTGGTGGTGATTTGTTACAGTTTGCAGCAAGTTTTTTCATGTCGAACTTGAAACGCTGACAGTGATGGAGGGGTGTGAGAGACGCGCTGCTGGCCTAGCCACCTTCGATCAGATGATCAGATCAGTGTGATCTCAGGGCCACAAACCGCCCATCTCTCGGCGGGGTCATGGTGAACCCGCCGGCGCTGTTCTCCACATGGAGCTCATGCCGGGAGGAGAGGGACTTGTGACTGCGATACCACTTCTGCAGGAAGACCTCTCACTCACTTTTGATTTGATCAAAATAGACTAATCATTAAAATAAAGTAATGAAGCTGAGACCAGTAAACAAACCCGTTCAATGCGCGAAACGTTGTCGCGAACTGATCCCAGGTCTGCGACGGGACCGCCCCCTTTGGTTTTACAATGGCGGTGAATGAGACGCGATTCTCATTCGTTCTTTGCAACAGGAGGGCGTTCTTGAGAACGGCGTCATTCCGCCAAGGCTTTTTTACAATATGGTCCAAATATGATGGTGGTCGTGCACCGATCATCCACATCACGGATCTGAACAAAGATTCACCATCGTACCCTGCGGACATGTTTAATCCTCCTCCTTCTTCTTCTTCTCCTCTTCTCGCCTTTAAGCGGGTTCGCGGCTAGCCCTTCCGAAAGCTAGGGATGCCATGTTGTATCACTGCCGGGGGAAAGGCGGAGGAGAAGGAGTAGCCTGGGAAGATATGGAGGCTAACCTTGCAGAGGGGAGTGTATGTACGGTAGGTCGGGATCGACAGACATTTGCTACACGGCTATAAACAAATACGGTCAAGGTGGTGTGTGTCAGTGTGGCACGGCGTGTCGGTGAAGATGCATGGCATGCTAGGTCACGTCGGCGGCGCATTTGTCCGCCATCAGAAACTAGTATGTCTTCTCTGTCTCCCCTCTGTCCGTCGTGGCGTTGGGAAGCGTAAGGGAGGCTTTTTGTGCGGCTGACCACGGACAATGACGACGATCTGCGGGTTGTAGTCCGCCTGCACTACAACTACAGCTAGCATCCACCGGAGCTCTTATTAAAGCGCCCATCAGTGGGTAATCAACTGTTAGTGGGACGCTAGGGTGGCTCCGACTAATTTTCTCCTCCCCGTGCTTTAAAACGACAACAACTCGAAGGCAGCATGTGTTGAGACCCACTTAGACGGAGAAACTGTCAATTTCACGAGTTTTGTTGAAACACCACAACCAAAACATGTCAGGCAGACGTCAGCTAGGCATGAGGATCCTTGTCCCCGTCTTATATTATCACCATTGACTACCTTTATATGTTCTTCTGGACAGTTGTTTAATTGATGTAATGATGAACTAAAAATCATAGTGATCCATTCGTCTGAAGTTGGGTTGTGGGGTCATGTTGGACCCCATCCCAGCACTCATTGGGTGAAAGGCAATGTCACCTATAAGTTTAGTTAAGACTTCCATGGCTGACTTCATGAAGTTCCACAGGACAGACATGCAGTAAGATTGTCCTCTTACAGGTGCATATTCAATTAAAGCGTCCTTCACTCGCCCTTGGACACAGATCCCACCGCTTTGGAACAAGTGTCTGCCAAATGCAAAATAATAGTAATAACAATGATAATAATGGGGCATCAGGAAGGATATCTGGCCTTAATTCCCCCCATGCTCCATCCAAGACTGTGTCCACCCCCACAATGTGGGGACTGGTCTACTACATTTGGCTTCTCCCATTAGGGGTCTTCACCACAGGTCATCCATCTCCATCTCTTCCTGTCCTCAGCATCTTCCTCTGTCACACCAGCCACCTGTATGTTCTCCCTCACCACATCATAAACGCCCTCTTTGGTCTTCTTCTCTTTCCTGGCAGTTCCGTATTCAGCATCCTTCTCCCAGTATATCAGCATCTCTCCTCCACTCATGTCCAAACCATCTCAGTCATGTCCCTTGCTTTGTCTCCAAACTGCACAACCAGAGCTATCCCTCTTATATACTCATTCCTAATCCTGTCCTTCTTCATCAATCCCATGAAAATTTTAGCATCTTCAACTCTGCCACCTCCAGCTCCACAGCCTGTCTTTTTGTCAATGCTGCTGTCTCCACACCATACAACATAGCTGGTCTCACTACCATCTTGTAAACTTTCACTCTTACTGATACCTTTGGTCACACATCACTGACACTCTTCTCCACCCTGCCTTCACTCTCTTCTCAACCTCTCTTCCAAACTCCCAGTGACTTTCGACAGTTGACCTCAGGTATTTAGACTCGTCCACCTTCCTCTCCTCTCCTTGCATCTGGACCATTCCGCTGTCTCCCCTCATTCACGCTTATGTATTCCATCTTGCTCCTACTGACTTTAAGTTGTCACTAGACTAGTAAAGCGCTATATAAAAAGTAAGGCCAGATACCATTTCATTTCTCTCCTCTACTCATTTCCACCCTTGACAGTTTTCCATTAATGATTTTTCCATCTTCCTCCCGCTGGTGTCAGACAACTTTAAAATGCTCTGTACTGCATCACCAGAAAGTCTTCAGTGAAAGTAGTTTGGTGAAGTTGTCTTGACAAGTGTTGATAGTGCAGTGGTTAGCACTGTTGCCTCACAGCAAGAGGGTTCTGGGTTTGAATCCCAGGTCAGGCCAGGTCAATTTTATTTGTATAGCCCATTATCAAAAATTAACAATTTGCCTCAGTGGAGTTTAGGAGCAACTCCCTTAAAAACCTCTTTAACAGGGAGAAAAAAAGGAAGAAACCACAGGGAGAGCAACAGAGGAGGGCTCTACTCTACCAAGATGGACATTCCTTTCTTTTTTAGGAGTTTGCATGTTCTTCCCATGTCTGTGTGGGTTTCCTCCAGGTGCTCCAGGTTTCCTCCCACCATCGAAAAGACATGCATATTAGAGTTAATATTCTGCCTGTGCCCCTGAGCAAGGCAATCAAAAAAAGGACTGGAATTGGTCCCCTGGTGCTGGATCTGCTCACTGCTCCTATACAATAGGATGGCTTAAATACAGAGAACACATTTTGTTGTATGTATGTCCAATGACAAATGCACAAAGCTTCTTCTTTGGCCAGAAGGCATGCAATCATGTCTATAGCTCATAATTGATGTTTGGGGTTCTTGATTGATTGATTGATAAATGAAGTGATCGATGATTTGTTTTCCTTTGTATCGACAGTGGTGATTGGTAAAGTGTGGGCCCTACTCCCACAATGGATCGCACACACATTGCTGGGGAAATGTCAACCATGTATGTGCCAAGGAAGAGAAAATCAGTTCAGTCCCAACCAAGAGGGGGTGTGCCATGTCCAGGTAAACAATCTAAAGCCTCCTCTGCCGGGGTGAGCCTTAAAACAACTCTGTCAATAGCTTGAGTATATAAGAGCCAACTAAACCTGATGTGACCCAACCGACCATTCCTGCAGGTTCAGGAAATCAGGGTTGAGGGTGACACCTGGCCATTAACTGACTGTTTACCTGTTGACCAAGGTTTAATGGCAATTAATTGTCATCCTAAAATAAGTCAAATTCACCTTTAATAACCGAATAGAGTTTATTGAACAACAGCATTTGCCTTAAGACTCCATTTAATGAAAATCTGCATGTGATCTTTTTTAATAGTTGTTCAACGAATGCCGCAAAGAGCCTGTGATTTGAATGTGGCTGAACAACCAAAGGTAAGATTGAACGCATGCAAAAACAAACACACTTGCACACATCGTGCATCCTATTTGTCTCTCTGTTGAAGGAGTTTTGTCTGGGTAGAACTGCAGTGGGGTTTTGTTTTTGTTTTTGTTTTTTGTTTTTTTTAGCTGGCACATATCAATTAATCATTTGTAGTTACTATTAATGAGAGAAAAGTTCACTTCCCCTTGGCAAAATGAGGAACATCAGATTCTACCAGTCTGAGCATGCAGCCCAACTCTTGGTACAGGAGTTGGACTGCATTAACTACTGCAACTCCCTACTGGCAGCCCTCCCCTCTGGACACTGCCTGATGGCTCCTACAACCTGTTGGACTCGAGCTTAGCTTTGAGGCATTCGCTCACATTGTTCACTCCTGATCAGATCCTTGCTTGTGCTGTGCCAACTCTCAAATGTGCAGCACTTTGGATAAAACCATCTTTTAAATGAAATTGTAAAAGTGTGGATGTGGTTGTCCATTTCCTGGTTCTAATGATGAAAATCTGTTGACTTCATGCACTCCACTGGATCTCTACTTTACAGTTCTGTACTTGAATGTTTTAAATAGAATGATGAATCTCAAGCCCAGGATTCTCTAAAGATGAAAAGAACTCATGGTAGAAGAAGGTAAGTGGCGATCTCAGCATTCTGTCCGATCCCATGTATGAACTGGGCCTCATTTATCAAGCAGAAAGCGGAGAAAAAAATGTTAAGCAGAGCTTTCAGTATAGCTATACACATGTGCCAGTAGGGACATTATTATGCGGAGATAACTTTACCTTAATCTTGAATATCTTTAGATGTTCTGCAGAAAAGCCAGTATTGATAAATGAGGCTCTAAGGGCGCATGTATTGTTTTGTCAAATGTCAGTGAAATCTGGAGATACATGTCATTGAATGGGATATCCTGAACTCTAGTACACAAATGTACAATAAGATGTGCAGAAATTCCCATTGGGTTTATTCTCCAAAAGGAAAATAATTTGTTAAAAAATAATTGGTGAGGATTAAAACAGAGGATTCCCCCAGTAAAACAGCAGGTATCATCTATGACATGATGACAAGTGTCTCCAAAACGTGCTGAGATCCCGTATTCACTTGCACTTCACTTTTCTCTGTATGTGTAAAGGCATGGTTAAATTATGTTGACACTGCCAGCATCTTTACGGTCGCCTGCCTGATTCAAATGCCATTTCTCCACTAGCTATGTTTAGCTTGTCTAGCCCGGCAAGCTGTGGCCAGATTCTAATGTCAGCCGACACTCTGTGAGGCAGCCGAGTCATAGCATGTCCAGTCCTGGCCACTGTTAGACATCATTTAGCTTAACTGACTGAGGCACATGTATATTGTGGATTTCAGTCCACTTCAGTATCCATGTTACATGACACCCTACCTCTTTACCTAACCACATCCTGGGAATGCCAAACAACAAATGATATGAAAAGAAGACACATTTAGACCATACAGCAGAATCCCATGGTCAGCAACATTTGCAAGAGGAAAGCTATGTTCTAGCGTGTTTTTGTAACAAAAGGGTGAGGGATCAAACCTTTAACGCCTGACTTGGTGGTGTGCGTTTTTCCATTGAGCCACCAGAGGCCCAAATGATATCAAATAACATATCACCTCATAACGCAAATATCATCACCTCACTCAAGCTGTTAGGGTTTTATACATGCTCTCATATTAAAGCATGCACTATGCTATATAACACCTGCTTTCAAATACCAGCCCAAATAGTCTCTATGTAAGCTCTCATCAGCAACACGTTAAGTTTGACATGAAACTGTTTATCTTTGTGATATAAAGGTTTTGATTATATTCCTGATGTTGACCACTCAGGTATGAGGATCTTCAGAGTGTCTCTATAGGAACAGTAGAATACCCAACCACAAGCTATTCTGTGATGTCATCTGGCGGCCTGTCCAATGGGGCTGATCCAGGATCTTTGGCTCCTCCCACTGTAAGGCTGCCTCCAAGGCTGGTTGCAAAGGATGTCTGGCCTCATGGCCCAGAAGGAGGCAGGGAGAGAACCCAGTCTCAGGAGCAGCCCTGGAACTCAAGTCGGGACAGAGGCTCCGAGCAGACCTGGGCCACGGGTCGAGACAGACCCCAGGAGCAGGTTTGGAACTCAAACAGAAACAGAGGTGGGCACCCTGGTCAAGAGCAGACTTGGATCTCAGCAAGAGATAGGTCCCATGCGGGACCAGATCAGGTCTGGGCCACAAGTCGAGACAGAGGTCCTGAACAAGCCTGGGCGACTGGTAGAGAGAGAGCCCAGGATCAAGCATGGAACCCAGGCAGAGATCCAGGGAGAAATAGGGGCCTGTCAAGCTCAGAGCAGGCATGGAACACAGGCCAAAACCAAGATCAGGGCTGGAGTACTTCTAGCAGAGACCGAGGACAAGAGGTCTGGAGAGCTGGTATGTCTTCATGTGAATGAAGTTGCATTGTACTTTATTTGTTAAAGTGAAAAATCATGACTTTCAACATTGTGTGAGGATAACATTCCATTAGCAGCCATGACACTGAACAGTCTTCTGTGTCTCTGAAAAGCTGCTGATATTGCACAGAGAAGTGTCATCTAATGGCATTGCCGGTGGACAATGTGAGAAATTTACAACCCTTATTTTCCGTACTCTATTCATATGTAGTCCATCAACAAATAGCTCTACTCTATGAAAAAGTGCAACTGACAATGCTACATACAGCTGTTGTGACAGATGGCATTGAATGCTGCTGGAATTGTGCGTAAAGCCATTTGCCCTTTTCCAACAACATTTCGCAAACACACAGTCTGCTCACTATTATGGCTGCTAACAGTGTTATCCCTGCAGCATAAAAGTGTAGAGATCATGTTGAAAATAATTACTGTTAACCTTTAACATCAGTCAGACTTCATTTCACTCATATTTTGATATGGCTTTGGTAAGATCCCTGAGTTTGCATGAACCTAATGGTTTTCATCACCGTTCTGTGAACATCTGTTATTTTGAAGACTTGCCTGTGAAGAAGGCCCAAAGGGTGGAGATAGAGCGAGGTCTGCCTGTTATCAACTACCCTCAGGCTCCAGAAGATAGGGACTCTGGTAAGTCACAAGATAGTATGGTATTCAGGATCATTCTATGACTCATTACATACATACAGCATATAAATGTCCATCCATTATCAGCTGCTTATCCAAAGTCAGGTCATGGATTTAGTAGTTTCAGCAGGGGACCCAAGACCTCCCTTCTCCTGGCCACATCAACCAGCTTTGACTGGGGGTCATGAGGTGTTCCCAGGACAGCATGGAGATATAATCCCTCCCCCTGGTCCTCAGTGGCCTTGTGGCTTCCTCCTAGCTGGATGTGCCTGGAACAACTCACTAGGGCAGTGACCAGTTGGCCTCCTAACTAGATGCCCAAACCACCTCAACTGGCTCTTCCTACATTAAGGAGCAGCAACTCTACTCCGAGTCCAGCACAGTGCTATTATATACTTTGGAACCGGCCTGAATAGTGTAAATTGTAGACTCATAACAATGCCATAAATGGGGCTGGATAAAACCATATAAGGGGAACTAAAAGGGTTTGGGAATTAACTATTTCTCAAGGCAGGCCCTTGTCCATCTGAGAGTGGTCTAAATGTAAGGTAGATTACATTTTTTCTAGAGTAGGTGATCAGGGCTCTGAAATCCTTGATATTTCAGAAGTGCGGTGAAGAAATTGTGGAGTGTGGAGTAAAAAGACCAAATAATTTTACAGCTGTGTGTGAAAGGAATTTCTTTACCTTTTGTCCTCAGGCGCTGAGTCTGTCATCTTAGATGTCCCCCAGAGCAGCACAGAACCCATCGCAGAGCAACCCAGTGAGGAGGTCAAGATCCCAGTCATCTCCACCAAAAAGGAACCTCCTGTTTACCCTCCAGGTGAGATACCCTACTTGTGATGACCCTGTTAGAGGATCTGTTTCATTCACACTGTTTCAGTTTCCATCTACCATCAGCAAACGTATTGGCAGAACTCTGTAAGTTCTATTAGTTAAAAAATGCAGTGCTAACTTATATTTGAAACTCACTGGAGTGAAATTGAACTCATCCAATCATTACTGAAGGATCAAATTTATAAGCATGTCAGACTGCTCATCTTTTAAATGAGACAATTGGTTTGAACAAAAATACAATCTTTATTCAAACAAAAAGGGAGTGAGGTAGAGAGGTGAAGAAGAGAGTGAAGGCAGGGTAGAGTGGGATGAGAAGAGTGTCAGGGGTAATTTGTGACAAGGGTACCACCAAAAGTGAAAGTGAAGGTTTACAAGATGGTGGTGAGACCAAATATGTTGTATGGTTTGGAAACAGTAGTACTGACAAAAGACAAGAGGTGGAAACGGAGGTGGCAGAGTTGAAGATGCTAAGATTTTGATTTTCATGGGAGCGATGAAGAAGGACAGGATTAGGAACGAGTATATTAGAGGGACAGTTCAGGTTGGACATTGACTAGACAAAACAAGAGAGGTAAGATTGAGATTTTTTGGACATGTGTGGAGGAGAGATGCTTATATACTGGGAGAAGGATAAGAAGGAAGAGATAGAGATGATGATTTGTAGTGTATTTGTAGATTTAAACAAAAAGACGTTCTTCATCTACATCCTCTCATTTTAACAGCATTTAGCTGGCGCTTTGAGTGCGTGTTGTTTAGTAATAATATTGGAAATAAAATGCTTATGGATTGTTGTTGACTGATGTCCAACAGGCAGTCAGGAAGAACGCTGGCAGCTCCAGATTATGGCCAAAGGCAGAGTCACCTGTCCCAAATGCAAGAGTGTCAGTAGGAAGACGGTGGAAGGACTGAAGAAACATATGGAGAATTGTAGACTGGTGAGTAATCGGCATGAGGCCGCGACCTGGCTCTAGATAAGCAGTCGACAATGGATGGATGGATATTATATTATGTTGTAAAATCTTATTGTAGAATTCATTCAGCTAAAGAGATGGAATTGTACTCTGTGCTTATGCTAGATGACCTTAAAAAGGTCTATATCACTATGTTATCCAAAGGCTTGTTGTGTGGGGGAATTCTGCTATTTCATAGGAAACACCCCTCTATTCACATATGGATGGTACTGAAGAGGACTATTGGTGAAAATATTTTACTTATGAGCATTAACATGTAACATTTGTCTGATGTGTTCAGCAACCCTTTAGCTGTCCACACTGTGAGAAACAGCTCAAGTCCTCAACTGGGATGAAGTACCACATCATGGCTGACCACAGCCACCTGGTAAGTCTGTTGACTCCACCCTAAACCTGATTGACCCTCTTTGTGTCTCAAGACAGACCTACGGTAGCAATGCCTCCGTCTGAGCTGCATAGATTCTGCATTATAGATTGACACAAGTCTCGGGAGGTTACTACATCATGTTAGTTTGTCAGATAAGATAAGATAAGATATTCCTTTTTTAGTCCCATAGGGGGAAATTACAGTGTTACAGCAGCAAAGTGGAAAGCACAATTAGAGACATAAAATCCAAGTTGCAAATTAACGATGTTTCTACTTACAGTTGCCCATGTATTTCTCTGTGTTTTTCAGCCCTCACCAGACGATGCTAATGGCCTGGATGACCGTGCCATCAAAGAAAAACTGCGCAAAATTCTGAAGAGACTCGGCAAATTAAAGTGTTCCAAAGAGGTAGACTGTCGTTCTGGATAAGAGCGTCTGCTAAACGCCTGTAATGTAATATAATATTAAGACACGCATGCCCACCCATCTGGGACATCAGAGCATTTGGCTTCGCTGCAATTCCTGCAAGTCCCACATTGCCCTGTCGTTTAAACGTCCTCAAGCAAGGTGTTAATCTATACAAAGTGACAAACGGGACGCCCCAGTGGTCCTTACCATAGTGGCCCGAGTTGGAATCCAATATTTTCAAAATGTAAACCCTGTGCATTACTCAGAAACTACCCCATTATCCTCTTGAAACCTTCTAACTGGCAGCTCAGTCGTGTTTGTGTCACTAAGCTCCATTGTCTGTGCTTATTTCACAACAGGGTTGTAATGCGGGCTTCACCAGCATCATGGGGTACTTGTACCACATGAAGAAGTGTGGGAAGGAAGAGTCAGAGCTGGAGAAGTTGCTGCTAAATTGCTCTCACTGTGGGAAGGCCTACAAGTCCAAGGCTGGTCTCGAGTACCACCTCAAATCAGAGCATGCTCCCGTAAGTGACATTCAAATGTATGTTTTCAAATTGTAGAGCCCCCCCCTTATATTCATGATTTACACATATCTTCTAATTTTTCAAGGGTATTTTAATACTAAAATACTTGATCCTTAATACCTCAAATTCACATAGAATTTAATTAACTTTTAATCCCCAAAAATTCTCATATTTTGTAAGTTGAGATCCCAGCATGTCCTACAGTCACTAGTTCAACTCTCAAACCACCAAATTCAGACTGTTGTTTGCCCCTAACAGTTGATATATATCTGTTTAATTTCCTCCCCTCTCCTAGATACCCCAGCAGAATGAGGAGGATGAGGTCCTGAAATCGGAAAATGAGGCCACCCCTGAGAGGACAGCTTGCGGCAGAGTACAGCGAGCCTCAGCTCAGGTGGCCAACTTCCACCTGGCCGAGATCGCCAGCAATGACCTTCCAAAGGACTGGCCCAAGAGGAAGTTCACATCTGACCTGGTGCCTGATGACAAAAAGGTAATGATGGCACTTACTATTATTATTATTATTATTATTATTATTATTATTATTGTTATTATTATTCATGGTCCATAAAGTCATAAAAAACCTGGATTAATCAGTAAATTGGAAAATGCAATTTCCAGGCCCTCTAAAAGCTATGGAATATTATAAAGGAAAAAATATAAAGTAATGAGAAAGAAATATGGTGAAATAGATAAGAAATAGAAGAAAAAAATGCAGAAAATTCTTTTTTCATTGTACACACATACAAATTTATTGATGATTTGTCGTACTCAGTACATCATCATTAGACCACAGCTATAATGGTACATGCTGAATTGGTTGAGCCACACACACTCAGTAAACCATTCTTGTGTTGTCTTCTTTTTTGTCTTATTCCTCTCCCTAGTTGAAATACTCACGACCAGGCCTCCCTGCTTTTAGCCAAGAGGTCCTTAGAAAGTGGAAGAATGAGGTGAAACTGAATAGGAAAGTCCAATGTCCCAATGAGGTATTGATTAATTAAAAGAGGCATTTACACAATTAGTGATTCAATTCAGATGAATTTATCTAGAGAAACATATTACTCAGCTAACCTGGGGTTGAATCTAGTCGCAGGACTTCCCCTTAAATATTTACAACTGATGATGCATACACAGACACACCTTCATAGCATATAAATCAAACTCCATTTTGTTGCTTTATCTTATTACTATTAATAGCACAAAATAAATCTTTCAGATTTTGTCGAGGTTTATTCCTACAGGAAGAATCTTTGTCTTTCCAATGTTGCACACCATTTAAGCAGTTCTATTAATCTGTGTGTTAATGTGTCTTCCATCAGCGCTGTGGCTGCACCTACACCAGTGTGTCTGGACTGAAGGCTCATTTAGGACTCTGTATAAGGGTAGGAAAAATTATTTATCTGTTCAGTGTGTATCGAAATTAAGAATACCGGTTTAATTCTCAATTTGAAACCTTTAGCAGCTTTTTTCAATTTTACCACTGGCCTCCCATTATGGCAACACCAAAGTAATACACCATAAAATTCTCATCAGAAAACAAAAAAACATCTATTTCTGCCTTTCCCGCAGATGTACTTGCTCACACACTCATATGCATACACACAAATCATTTTGGGTGCATGTATCAATGTAGAGTAAAGGTGAATAGATGCTGCAGCTTATTCTCTCTGCTTTCTGCCATTACTGCAGGGTGACTTTGAGGCAGGGAAATACAGGTGTCTGATCTGCAGCAAAGAGTTTAACTCAGAGAGTGGAGTGAAATACCACATCAATTCTGTCCACTCACAGGTAAGGGGGATCTTCACCAGTCTTACATGCAATGCCTTTATCATAATTCTGATTTTCTTTCTGCATGCACACATAAACAGTGCTTGCATTACCTTCTGTTGACCTTCTTTCTCGTCCTCCTAACAGGACTGGTTCGTGACAAACAAGAAAGCCTCCAAGAAGTTTGAGAAGTTCCTCAGGAACCAGCCCAAGGAGTTTGTCCACAGTGTGGACAAGCACATCATTGAACAGTACCACCAACACCACCTCCATCACCAACATCAGCATCATCAGCATCATCAGCATCATTCCCACCACCACCACCACCACCACCAACATCAGCATCACCAGCACACCCACCAGCTCCATCACCAAACCCTCCAGCAACCCTTGCAGCCTTTGCATCACCTTCAGCACCAAGCCCAGCTGCTCCACCCAGAGCACCAACAACATCTTCCACCTCAAATAGAACCTCAGCAGCAGCAGCCACTCCTTCACTTTACCCCTCTGGAGCAACCCATGGGGCATATATGGGTGGAAATTGATCGGAGGGGAGCTGGCATAGGAGTAGACCAAGGCCAGATGGAAGAGATGGGAATGCCCACTATGGATAAACCTGGAGGGGAGTGCAGCGGAATGGTAGAGAGCAAGCGGATGGAGAAGGGGGAGAGAGGAGGGGACAAAGGAAAGGCAGATGGGAAGAGGAAAGATTGCTTTGCCTATATCGCCGGGGGTGGGAGTGGTGGCAGCAGCAGCAGTAGCAGCAGCAGTAACACAGGCAGCTCGTCCAGCGAATCCGAGGTGGAACAGATCAACCAGTGGAATCTGAAAACTCCTGGCGTCATGGAGGCTAACCCTGAGGTTGCTAAACAACAAAGGAACACTTGAAAGGATCCTTAGGTCTTCTGTAAGCAACCCCAAAGAGTAGAAAAATGTAAGTTAGTCACCTGGGGACTTCACTGTCTATACCCTTCTTAACTCTTCTCCCATGCCTGAGGTGATTTCACAGCCAATACACTGATGACCAAAAAACACAGCAGCCGGATGTCCATCCATCCACCCATTAGTTTAGTCTAACAGACAAAAACAAACATGTGAAAATGAGTAAATCGTGAAGGTTTCAAGCATTTAGGTCATGACCTGGAGGCCTCACAGTGGGTACAAGACTGTGCAGCCCTGGTCCACGGTGCCCGTGTCTGTTCCAACATGATTGTCAGGGCACAGCCCCGGGAAATGTAGTGTACCGTTTGTGTATCTAACTATAAAACGGAGAATTTTTTTTTTGGCAACCTTCATGTGTCTTATTCTCTACCCGAGTCAAATAGCCTGTATTTTTGGTCTGACATATTTACCTTCAGGAGGCTGTTGTTACATTGATCTTTAAGGATGCTATCATACTTTCTAGTGTTGCACTTGTCTAGATTCTCTCCGTTTGATAAGACTGTACCTCTTAAGTACGATCTACTCCATCTAATGTTCATACCCTCGACCTCCAGGCCTCTTCCAGGGTTATCTTAACACATCTCACTGCCCCTTGTGGACACTGAGGGGAATAATTTGCAAAGTAGGAAGTATTGAGTTGTCATTTGAGTCAATGGGAATGCTCAGCTTAGAGCATCTTCTCTCTCCTCTTCACCTTTCTTCTCCCTTCTTTGCTTATTTCCTTGCCTTCCTTGCTCACATTGTCCTCAATGGGGTTTTGATACGGTCTGACATTAGGTTTTATTCCAGGGGGGCTGTTTTTTAGGCCCCTTTGCATAGGAGAAGTGCATGGCAGCGTGCATCAAGTTCTCCCTTGCGCACAAGCAGAGTCCCTGTTCCTTGTGGGCTTGAACTTGGTGTTAAGTCACTCAGATGGAGCAAAGCTACAATGACGAGCATTTAAAATCATGGAAGGGGCCTCTCCTGTGTCTGTTCACGTTCTGCCTGGCGGACCTCCATCTGCCTCTCACAGAGCATATTTAACCAAGAGCATGTAAAGTTTATGTACTCTACATTTTGTATCTTTGATATAGTGTTGTACGGTTATGGGTGGCTGTCTGTTCTATGTTTGTGATGTTCAGCACTGGTTGGGTTTCTTTCAGTGTAGTCGAGCTGGATAAACAAATGGACGTCATATTTTCTTAAATTTTATTTGATTCAGTAGCACCACATTCATGACTGTGTTTCGTTTTCCTTTTTATGCATAGAGCTTTCTTTGTGCACTCCTGTTAAACCAACATTTTAGGGCAAAGTGTAAATTAATCTCTGTCATAAGAATTGATTTCATTTGAGATCTATATACGCCGATGATGGATCTTCAAGTTTGTGGAATGTTCCGTGACAATATATATTCAGTTATTGATTCAAAAATACTCTTCATTACCCTCCGCCAGAACAGAAGCCCATGTCTTATAAGTACGCATGCACTTTCAATTGTTTAGAGGCACGAGTGAACAGGATCCTGTTCAGCAATAGCAGACTTAACAACTAGGGGTCCACAGTAGTTTAGCGGTAGTGCTTGCATGTCAGGAAATAATGAGCCAGGTATTGCGGGTTTGATCCCACTGTGGACCATCAGGAAGGGCATCCAGCCTTAATCCCCCACACTGCATCCAGGTCTGTGCCCACCTCCACAACATGGGGACTAATTATGACACTTGAAAATGGAAATTTTTTTGGCCTCATTTCACAGTTGAGGGTCAATTTCAGAAGTTGTCAGTGATCCATAATCCGTGCTGTCTTCTTTGTTTTCGATTTAGCTTGTTGGGGATTGGTCTTTATTCACTGATCCCTCTTTTATGTTTCTCCCCTCAGACAGACTGGCCAGAATCCACTCCTTATTTAGGGCATTCTGTTTTGGTGAATAAGAAGAAAACTGTTTTTAAACATGTCCCTTGCAGAGATGCATTTCAGCATCTTTGAGTTATTCCTGGCTTGGATGCACTCGGGCCTTGCATAGAGGAGTCTGTTAGCTCTTGTTGCAGATACAAAGCATCATAGGTTGGCCATGTGCATGTTGCACAGGTCTGAGCACTACTGTGCACAGACATTTTGAATGGCTTTTGCTCTAATCTGGAAAAGGGACACCCCCTACCCAATCAGCCAATCAGGGCTTGCATCCGTGATCACTTGACTTCCTATTGGCCAAGCAAATTTTGGTCTGGTAAAATAAGATAAGATATTCCTTTATTAGCCCCACTGGGGGAAATTGCGGTGTAACAGCAGCCAGTCTAGAGCACAGTAACAGAGATATCACATCTAGAAATAACATGTAGTATAGACAACATTAAACAGGGTAGGAAATATTTACATTATATACAGTATGGACAGATAGACAGATTGCATTCATTGTTAGTTGTCCAGTATATTGTAGTTAGTTATTGCTGTACATGTTTTGGGGTTGTTCTATTGTGGGAGCAGTGCTGATTAAAGAGCCTGACAGCTGCAGGAAGAAAAGACCTGCGGAAACATTCCTTCAGACACCTTGGATGCATTAACCTATCACTGGAGGAACTCTCTAGCCCAGCAATGTAGTCCTGCATGGGGTGGGAACAATTGTCCATCATAGATGACAGCTTAGCCATCATCCTCCCTTGTCCCACTACCTCCACAATGTTGAGGGGGCATCCCACGACTGAGCTTGCTTTCTAGACAAGCTTGTCAAGTCTCTTCCTGTCCGCAGGTGAGATGCTGCTGTCCCAGCAGACCACTCCATAGAAGATGGCTGGTGCCACCACCGTGTTATAAAATGTCTTGAGGAGTGACCCCTGCACTCCAAAAGACCTCAGTCTCCTCAGCAGATAGAGTCTGCTCAGTAAAGTAGTTGGTAAAGGCAGATTTGTGTTTTTTCAGGGGCAGCTCAGCCAAAGAGGTCAGATGGGCTGTTGCCTTGGCACCAGTACGTGTGCATGTCCATGGGTCTGAACCATGAACCATCGAGGTCATAGTAAAGCTTTTATAAAGTGTAGGAGCTCCCTGACTAGATACTCATTTGACATCACAGATAAAACACATTCAACACGTAACTTGTCACCGTTTGTGCCATCCAGCTTTATTTTGTATATCTAAGGCTACAGTCAAACCATGAGGCTGTCTGAGGGGCAGATTTGATTGAAGGACAGATTAGTAACCACCATCCGTGTGCAGGAGAATGGGTTTCAGATTCATGTCATGTTACAGTTGTGCAGGACAGAAGACAGTTGGAAAGTTGTCTCGGCCAACCACACATTACTTGTATATTTAATGCATTGTTACTTGTTACCTGTTTTTTAGAGGTTATGTGCTGCTATTTCATAGTACCAGCAGTGTTATAGCAACAGAAAAATAAAAATACTACAAGTCATGGTCAGTTTGGACTCTGCCTTTCCCTTAGTTTCTTTCTTCTTGTCTTATAGAAATCAGAATCACTCTATTGCCCGTGTAGGTGAGAACCTCCATGGTCTAGAACTTGGGTTTCATGGCTCCCACAGGTTCTTCACCTAGAATGACAGCATATCTTCAGATATGCACAAGAATTGACTATTGTGGAAATTCTGTAATGAAGGGATCATTTGTCTTTCGGTGAGATTTATTTCAGTATTTGCAAATGGGCACCCTGCAAGCAGCGATCAAGGGCTCCACAGCATTGTGCAAAGAGAAGGTTCTCTGTGTACTTCCTGTACAGCGGGTGGGCTCGGAAAGAGGGCGTCGGTTAACAAGTACCATTGTAGGATAAGAGAAAGTTCAACAACAGGTGGGCCTTTGAGGCTCGCTGATATGAGCAGAGCAGGAGGATCTCGGGTTCATGGTCATCATATGATCATATGAAGTTAAAAAGCTACATTACACTGCACATAGATGAAAAGAAGAGGCAATGAAGTGCAACGGTGGTTTATTGTGTTTGTTCAGCTGTAAGAGGCGGTCATTTAATAGAGCCACTAAGCGCTGCGGTCCAGTATTGAGCTCTGCTGCCTTGTAGCAAGGAAGTCTTGGGTTCAAATCCCAGGCTGTGCCCTTTTCTTTGTGGAGTTTGGATCATTTGTGTGGGTATCCTCCCACCATCAAAAGAGATGCATGTTAGGGTTGATAATCCTGCCTCTGTGCCCCTGCACAAGGCAATATGAAAATGATTTGGAATCGGTCCCCAGGTTCAGCAGCTACCCATTGCTCCACTGTAATAGGAATGGGATACATGCAGAGGACACATTAATTTAATGAGTCAAACAAAGTGGCTTTAAGAGGACAGGAGTGGCCACAGCCAAGATCTTTGTCGTTTGCTTCATTTCCTAGTCCTTTTCCTGTTGTTTCATGTATGGGGTGGTAGCTTACTAACGCTAGAGGGCAGGCATGAGTGGCATTGAGTCCTACGCAACAGCATGGCGTTGACGAGTAAGAGCACACATGTCTGGGGGAACAGTGAACTGCAGAAGCTGAAATAACGATGCGGTTCGTTTTCAGGGCATATTTCCCCTCGCATTTTCAAATGGGCATTTGGACATGATGCGGCATTTTGTATTTTGTGTTTGGCACTCGTTAAGGCTTTCCTCGTGATTTGGCGAATTCGGGGATTCGATACGTCGATGTTCGGGTTAAATGTACTTATCAGCCGCTGCAATAGGGCGCATTGAGTTTAGGGTTCACCCAAACTGCCCTCGATTTAACCGCGTCTAGAAGTTGATTTATACCGTTCTTGGTTGACGGACTGGAGCGCCATGCCCCACACTGTAAATAACATGGTTATTTAGCTGTACGGTGGGTCTCCTGGCTCAGCTTCTTAAACTACTGACATTGCCTGGATTTCTATCTTTGCAAACCGGAACGTTCATTCTTAGACGGATCCCACCTGTGTGGTAGGTGCACTGTGGTTCTTTGATGTTTGACAGGGCATATTCTTTCCAACAAAGACATCTTCAAAGTAGCACATTGGGGATTCGATCCCGTTGCCGAGTATTGAGGCCGCGTCTCAAAACGAGCTCTCTCACTTTGTGCCACCATCGTAGGAAGGGGTTCTCGGCGTTCCTCTAAAGTCAATATTTTAGTGTGAGGGTAGTTTTTAACCTATGTATTCAGAGGTACACTGATATGGGAGGCTCCTATATTTCCCTCTAGACAGTCGTTAATTCTGTAGATTCCAGAGTTTTTTTAAGCTAGTTAGCTGTATATTTGGCTAGTTAAAATTGTTCAAATAAAATACAAGAGAGCTTACTTATCCCCAAATTGGCTGAGTCAAAGAATCTGTCAATTTCTTCTTTTTCATATGTTCATTTCATACCATTTGTTTTCAGCTGTGAATTAAAAAACCTATTTTGCTAACTTGGGTCTTTGCTAACTCAGTGGGTTAAACTACTTCAACAGCCCAGGTTTCACGTTGTGTTACAATGCACCTTGTACTGAGTGCACAGATACTATGAAGGTAACAACTAAAGATCAAAACAAGAACAGATAAATATACAAACGTAAAGCTTAATAGAATTGATTTAAGTCTATATAAATTAATAGTGAAATAGTGGTGTGTGTGGGGGGGTCTTTCTTGTTGCCAAGTCCCTCACTGATACTCGTTGACTATCGTCAACCTGCGCTTTCTCCATCCAGTGGTTGAAAGAAGCTTGGAGCACATCTCTTACTATTTCCTCTCTCCCACATCCTATTAACCATATTATGTCTTCCCACAGGTTGTGTTGCTTGCTGATATCAACCCCCCTGTGGGCCTTCAGCAGCACAAGGACAAACCAGAAAGCATGGAGGTCTGCCTCAGTATGATTTTTATTTCCCTAAATTGTTACATCGGTCTTGTTACAGCTTTGCATGAGTAGCATTCAATACCATAGATTGTGAGCTGTTGGAGCAATTTGGATAGCATAGGGAGTTACTGTTGGATAAGAGAAGTGTCAGTGTAGTTAACACATGTCATCCATTGTTGTCATCCGACCACAGAACCCACCACAGAATGAGAGTGATGGAGTTCAGACCCACGAGGAGGCTTCCCATGACACAAACGCTGCAGAAGAACCAAAGACAGAGCCTGCAGTGGAATCAGCTTCAGGAAAAGGTTAGTTTAGAATGTAAATGTGCCGGATTTAACCACCACCAGGCTAATTTTCATCCGTTGTCCCCATCCACCATATAACACTGAACAAGTTCACAAGTCATGCAAATCAGAAGTTTTAAATTGCTTTTAGGTTTGCATATTTGTGTGACTGATTTGTGTTGATCCTGTGATAGAATGACGATGGCGTGTCATCCTCTCGCTTTCTGCCGAATCCATGCCAGGGGTAGCATCTTGCACCCCTTAACACTCATGGGTTAAACTTAAGGTATAGCGAATGAATGAACTTTCTGTCTGAAACATAACATGGGTCGATAGGAATAGTTGTTGTTTTTTTCTCATGCTATTTTACTTTTAGAAGGACCTGTTTTTCCCATGGTCTAGGGTTACTACATGATTCTAAAATTAGGAGGTGTAACTTCAGAATTATCTTAGGATATTGTCTTAATCAGCCCTCAACATAACTCAGATGATGAAGAATAATAATTTCATTTTCTCCTCGCAGGGCAAGAGCAGTCAGCTGAAAATTTGTCGAATTTAACCCTCAGAACTGGGAGCCGACAAAGGAAGAAAAATCCCAAATATCTAGACTTTGAAAATGAGCTCCTCAAGAAACAATGCAAAAAAAGTCCTATTAAAAAGAGTCCACTGGAGGGGGATGCAGCCAGAAAAACGCCATTAAAGAGGGGTCGAGTGAAGAAAGTTTCAGCACCTGAAGCAGATCAGGACCATGAGGAAATCAAAACACCACCACAGAAATCAGAGAAAGCTCCCAAAAAGGCCCCTGGTCGCAAGAAGGCTCCAGTAAGGAAAGCTCGAGTAAAGAAAGGTCGAGTAAAGAAAGGTCGAGTAAAGAAAGCTCGAGTAAAGAAAGCTCTTGCAAAAAAACCTCCCCCCATAGAAGATGGTAAGTCAACAGTGGAGACTGGTGGTGTAGAGTCAGAGGAGCAAAAAACAGAGACAGTGAAGCCCAAGAGAAGGTATATGAAGAGGGTGTATCTGAGCAAAGATGCACCAAGTCCAACTGATCTAGAGGATCAAGAAGATGCCCCCATCGCAACTGAAGTTGAGATTGCTGCTGGTGGCCGTCCTAGGAGAAGTGCTGCTAAAGAGTAGGTCACATTCAGTGTGCCACTAAATTCTGCTTTTATGTAAGGGTTAAGAAATTGTTTTGCTTATTGCGTTCTAGCAATTAATTTTCATGCCTTTATTATCATTATGTATGTGTGTGTGGGGGGGCATAAAATTGTAGTCATCTTTTTGACAAAATCATTCTTACTACAATGCAAAATATTCAAAGATCCATTTTCTTCATCTAAAAATGCTTTGTACGTACTCCACTTTGGACCAGGCTGGAATTACCACATGATCTCAGTCAAAGTTACTGCTTTTTTATGGTCATTCTGCAGTCTCCTCAACCCAATAGTGTTAAATGTTGCTAAAGCTGTTGTTAATGATAGTTCCACTTTTTACTTGTCACAATTAAGCTATTGTTAATGTAGAGGATTCTCTCAGCTTACCTTACTACACATTGTGACGGAGTCAGTAGAATGATTTTGACTGCTCCCCAGTTGAGACCAGAAAGGAGAAAAGAAGAAGTGCATTGCCCCAAAGCCTAAAACCATCTATCAGCCCTTAGCATACACCAGAGACAAAACACTACAGTCATTCTCAACATCAGACTTCAATAACCGCCTCATTCAGAACTACATATGTTTTTGTATGCACATAAGTTCTGAATAGTAACTGTGGTCACCTCAAATTTGATGAAATATCTGGATGTGTCTAGGGCACTTAAGTACCTTCACTCCTTGGCAAAAGAGGTACATGACCAGCTCAACAGTTCAGGATCCCAGCCGGATTCCAGCGATGAGGACAAAGAGACAGATAAGCAACCATCCTCAGGACAGAAAGCTCCAAAGGCTAAAGGTGAAGTTAAAACACTCTGCATAATTTTTCTCTGGTTATTTTACACACAGGTCTTGATGAGTTCTACATGTATGAGGTATATGTCTATATATGTAAGGGGGAGCTGATATGTGAGGAACACATGCGTTTCAGAGTGGCTTTGGCTAGACAAGGCTTTATTTGATAGATGCATTTTTCTTTATGAGTGTATTCTACATTGAATGTGAGGTTGGGTTGTTACCGTAGTTTTGGTTGATGTGTTTGTGATGTAGCAGTCTCTATTTGGGAATGTCACCCTACAGCATGTGATATTTTCTTTCCATAACCTCTGTTGAACATCCACAGATACTTATTTGAAATGCAACATGCTTTTCATACAAACCCATTTTTAGCTGTTTATACATGTGCATCAGCTGTGAGCCGTGAATAGATCCAGAAAATGAGTTAATCACCATCCTCACTTGGGACGAGAAATCTTCATATCCTTTGATGTAAATGATTCTTTGCTTGCAGCAGGAGGAAAGAGACAGAAGAGAAAACGTCCTGACGACAGTGATAATCCTGCAGATGATGAGGACTTTTTCCCAGATGACGAAGAGCAGGGCGAAGAGGAGATGGCAGAGGAACACGAGTCAGAATTTGAATCAGACGATGAGTACGCTGGAAGAAATCCGTCTGGTTCAAGTCTTACCAGGGGCATTGTTAGTATCTCTTCTAAATTTCACAACAACACGGAGTATGTAAACCCATATTGACTTTAATTGCTCCAAACATTTAGCTATGCAGCTCGAGCCACAGTGTTTTAATCAGTGGTATGGATTAGTTTTTGAGAGTTAAAATACCTGAAGAGTGACAGTAACGATAAAAATGTACCAAAAATATTATCCTCTTGCCTTTTTTCATATTGTCTCTTCCTTTTCCTCTGTTATCCTGCGGATAGGTGAAATGCTATGGAAAAGCTGCAAATGGACTGCCTAATTACATCATGAGAGTTGCAATAGAGTCCGCTAAGGCCAATAAGAAATTGTGAGTATCCATTGTTTTTTACAAGCACACTGAAGTAGCTAACTGGTGAGGTTTGAATCTAGCGGCAAGGGAACACGGTTTTGATGATGGGTTGTTCCAATACTTTGTATTGCGCACATTGATTTCAATCAGAATACGCATATTATCATGGAGTAATCTAATGTGTTAATCTCAGATGCTATGGTTTGATGTACAGATTATTTTCAAGTCATAATATTAAGTTTAAAGGGCGGCATGGCTCAGTGGGTAGAGCGGTCGCCTGGCGATCGGAAGGTTGCAGGTTCGATCCCCGGTCCTGCAGAGAAGCGGGTCGAGGTGTCCTTGAGCAAGACACTGTTCCCCTGATTGCTCTGCCCGGTGATAGACTGGCGACCTATACAGGGTGTACCCCGCCTTTCACCCAATGAGAACGGAGATAGGCTCCAGTTCCCCCGTGACCCGATTTTGGATAAGTGGTTGACAATGGATGGATGGATGATTATGAGCTTTAAAATATAAAAAATGACCTTGTTGTTGTTAAATTTCAGCTTTGCTCGAATTTCAAAATGGCTTTTATGCAAACTCACACACATAAATACCAAAGACCATGTCGTGTATCATGTCATGTCAAGGTCAACCACCTATCCAAAATCAGGTCATAGATCTATCTGCTGATGCTTATCCTAGTGTTCATTGGGTAGAAGGCCAAAATAAGACCAGGAGAGGTTCTAATCTTCACTGTAGAAATGAAACTTACTGTTATTGGTGGAAGTCTCCAACCTTCAGCATCTAAAACTAGAGGGGAAAAATGGTTATTGTTGTTTTTATTTGCTGCTAGCCATGTGTCTAAAAGTAAGTAATTGTTTTCTGATTGTAATCTTCTAGCCGAGAAGAGCACTGCAGTAGCTGGGTGTTCCCAGAATGGATCCCCTCTGTGAAACACTGGCACATTGTGCAAGAAAGGTACACTGCTTTTTTAATTAGAAATGTTGCATCTTAAGGTATACAGGTTGTTAGAGTCTACCCTTGTTGATGCTATTTATTTAGTCTACTCAAGCCAACACACAAGCTGAAAATGCTGCTTTTGCTCCTATATAATGGGCTGTTACACATTAGATAAGGAGAGCATGCTGCAAATCTCAGATACTAGCAAAAGAAAGGTTTGTCAGCCTGTGTGTTGGAAAACTAAGTGTCGACTTGCACTTTAAGAAACTTCGACATTTAGCTGTATTTATCACGCAAATATTTATCCTTGTATGTGCAGTCTTAATCGGTGATTAATAAAACTTCAACTCAGAATCTTGTTCATTGTCTTCAGTGACAGAGAGAAGTACTTGCCCCAAGAGCTGCAGTCTGCTGGTTTCAAAGTTTCCAGAGAAGGAACTGGCAAAAAGGCAGAAATACCTCTACAAAGACTCAACAGGTCAGGATAGCTGTCATCCCTTCTACATGGTTTATAGAGGATGGCAAAAAGTGCACTTGAGGTTGAATTAGTGTCTACTGCCACTTAATTTAGCAGAATTTAAGCACAGGGGCTATATAGCTCATGAAACTAACTCATTTAACTTGGAAAAATAGTTGTTGTTTTTTTGTCCCCCAAAATATTAATACTACTAATACCGGGAGAGAGATTTCATGCGTTGTTCTCATTTCATTACCAGGACAAATTTCTTAATTTATTCTTATGACCTTGAAAAAGATTAAATGAAAAACAGTTTGAATTAGCTTTGGTTTCTTGCTTGCTTGAGAGAGCGAACCACCACACAAAAACCAACTTTGATGCATTATAAAATTTCTCCCAATAAAACAAAACAGGTTTGAGACTTTGCCTGCACATCCAGAGCGTTGGGACATGTTCATCTTTGCTGGTGGGCCAGTCTGGGCCATGGAGTGGTGCCCAACACCAGATGGTGCAACGGCAAATCAATATGTAGCTCTAGCCTGCCACCAAGGGATGGATGACCAGCATTTAGTCAACAAGACATACTCAGGGCCTGGCCTCATCCAGCTGTGGGACCTAGGCCCACTGCAGTATGACACCAGGTGCAGATCACATGTGTCCATGCACAATACTTTTGCTATTTGAAGTTATTACCTGTTATAGAGTTTGTATTGCTTTTTTAGTAACCACAGATAATCTGCATGTTTTTACCCATGTCATTGTGCATACACTGAGGCTTACTCCACCATGTCTCTCAAACCTTTTATAGTCTATATAAGAATTCAATTTACCACTCCCCATTTTTCCTTTATTTGTCATCTCCGTCTCTCTTCATTTGCTCTCCCTTAATCTCCCCCTCTGTAGACCGGAGTCACCCCCAGCCCTCTCTTACTGCTTGGCCCAGAATAAAGGCTTTGTCTGGCAACTCAAGTGGTGCCCAGCAGGAGCATGGGAGCTACCAACTTGTAACAGAAATGTATGTAGAGAAACATGCACCATATGCACATGTACATGCACTCCACTTTCTGTTGAGGGGCACTGTTCCAAATACCAATTCAACTACTATGTCCAGAGGTGGTAAACACCACCTGTCTGGTATACAAAGCAGCTAAATACAAATGCACAAATGTTTTTGTTATTTGTTGCAAGATCCAAGCTAAACTTCTGTATATCCACAGTCTGATTATTCTCCCCTCTACCACCAGGCACCTTTCCTGCCCAGACTGGGTCTTCTTGCAGTAGGTACCTCCACTGGTGTTGTCACCATTTACAGCATGCCCCACCCTGATGCACTGAACAGCAGCAAGATGCTCCCTGATTCCGGTAAGGTTGGAAATAGGAATTTAATGTCCCAGCAGGGGGATTGTGAAATCAAATGAATCCATAGATTAGATAATGATTTGCAAATGCACCATAGAACTCATTGAGGTGGGAAATGAAAATTTTACTTATGCAAAATGCAGACAGTCAGTCTGAGGTTAAAAAAAACTTAATCTGAAGAAATGCTCTGATTTATTGTGGTATTGTTGTTGAAATTGAATATGGATAGATAGATAGATAGATAGATAGATAGATAGATAGATAGATAGATACATAGATAGATACATAGATAGATACATAGATAGATAGATAAGTAATTATTTTAGTAGAGTTTTGTGACCTAAAATCTTATTTTTGCATTTGAACAGTTCCTAAAAGAAGTTCACTGGCTCTGGTTCACTGGATGAATGCAATAGACCAGAATTTATTCTTGCGGCTTCTGTCCAGCAGAGGTCAGAGTTGCCTCGCCAGAAGCTGAGCTTAGCTTGAGTGTGTTTGATTCCCCTTCTGACACTCTCCCACTACTCTGACCTGTTAAGATCAAGAAAATCTGTCTTATTCTTATTGAACCAGTCAATATGATGGGTTAAATGCAGAGAACACATTTTGTTGTATATATGGAAAAAAGGTGAATATTACCTCTTCCTCTTGGAGAGAAAAACACCAAAGGAAAGATGAGAAAGTTAGATGGGAGGGTGGCTCACATGTGGTGGTGTGTCCATCTGGGTTGAACCCTGGGGACTGTCACTCAATCATCCTGCTTTATACTGCTTGAAAACTGACAGGCATTAGCTGTCAGTTTTCAGGGTGGCTTTGAAACAGATTGCCGATCCGTTTTGGGGGCATTGTTTATTCCCTTAGGTTGGATGTATTTGTTCTCATCCATCTTCCTGCCGTTCTTCTGGCTTCGTCTTCAGTTAGCCCTTGTGTTTCAGTGTTGAAAGCCTCTGCAGTAAGGTTAACTCTTAAGCTTTTCTTTAATGTAATTGTGGGGGGACTCAAGCATTGCAGCATTGCAGCATGGTTATAGAAAGCTCTGTACTTCTGCCACCATCTCTTCATGGTCCCTGATTTCCATTTTACTTTGTGGCCATGGGTCATTGGATCCAGTTTTATTTTGGACACCCATCGGCATCCCCCCCACATAAATATACACTTAAATGTGTGCGTGAGTGTGCACACAAACACATGCATGCACCCTTTCCTGCCGTTAGTCATTGTTATTGGAGAGAAACATTCCAGCACTCAATTTCGATGGTATCTGCTATTAAAAGGGCACACTTCCACACAAACACCATCGAGCTCTGTGAATCCACCATAGGTTCGGCCTGACCGATACCCATGCCAATCAAATTCCTATATCTCCCTGATGCAGACTGCAAACAGCAAGGAAACATTCTAGACCTCCCTTCAATTTAGCTGCACAGCTCACTTCCCAGAGAGATGGAGCTGAAAATGAATCTTATTTTCTGAATGTTAAAGGACAGAATCACCATCATACTTTATCTCGATAGACTTTTGGGGGGGGGTCACCTCGAGTCTGCTTGATCGTTTTTCACAGCCAGACTGGGAAATTGTATCCTTGATAGACACAAAAACAAGTTTAGAAGAGATATGAATAAGGAAAGGGGTTAAAGAAATGTAATAGTTATAATTCACAATGGAGATATTGTATGTAGCTTTCTCAGTTTGTCAGAAATCTAGAAAGTGATCGGCAAACTTGAAAAATGTAATTAATGATGCAGTTGGTTTGGTTAATATCGTGTGTGTCCGTGTGTGCTTTTCTTCATGTGTGAACATCTTTTGTGTGTTTCCATACACACAAAGACTGCCTGGATGATAATAGCTCTGGTCACCCGTCCAAAACAATGACTGAGTGAACGAGAGGGAGCTTGTTAAACAAGCTGAAAAGAGGAGGAAATGTCTTAGATTGAGGGGATTTGAAGAAAAAAAGATAAAGAAGGGGCGTCTGAGGTGGCGTCAGCCTCTAAGCAGAGATAATTTACTACAAACCTCTCCATCTGACAAGAATCTGTAATTGAAATGACAAAGAAGATGCATCACCGAGCCTGCTGTTGGTGTTGAAAACCATGAATTCTAGGCCCAGCAGCCAACCCCTTACTGAGCCGTGGTCTGTCAATCATCTCAGACTTGGCCACAATTGGCTGGGATGCTTTAGAAAAGCCAGAGGTGAGAGGAAGAGGGAACGGTTGTGTTTTTGAGGAGGGAGGATTGTAATAATCGGGGTTGGCTAGATTTATGTTTTCCTCCTCAGTGTGTTGATGTAGAGAAGGGTGAGACCAAGAGAAGGGGAGGACAGTTCAAGATGGCTTTTTAAAACTCCATTTATCTAAACAGGCAGTGATCTCAACCATTGGTGGAAAGCAAGAGCGTGCACACATGAAAAGGTTGTGGTCTAAGACAGAAAGTGAATGATGAGCTTTCCTGAGTTTTGTCCTCTTTTTGAACTGAGATAAGTTTTTTTAACTCTCTTTTTTTTACCACTTCTTGCTGGATTACTTTAGCCACCATTCTTTGAGCTTTCACTATTTGCACACATTCCAGTCTACACTCCAGGCTGGAGGATCGGAGCAGTCGGGAGGTGAATTGAGGAGATCAGAAATATAACTGGGAGAGGTCATGCATATCTCATAGGTTATTCGACTTTTACAGGAAGCCAATGGAGAGATGAGAGAACAGGGGGGATGTGGGATCTCTGGCTAGTTATAGTGAGTAATCTAGCAGCTGCATGCTGAACCAGCTGTAAACCAATTTAAGGCGGCTTGATTGAGGCAGGAGTAGAGGGAGATACAGTATCTAGACTGGAGAAGATGAAAGTGTGAATTAATATGTCAGCATCCTTAAAAGACAAAACATATCTGGCTTTTAAGTCAGATATGTTAAGACCTAACTGAGGGAAACAGGATTAGACGAGCTCAGTGATCACACGCTGATTCCAGGACATATTATGGTCAAAGATGACACCAAGGTTCTCTTAGTGGTAGGTTGGATGTTTGAATGAATTGGACAAATAAACTGATCAACTGCAGTGGCAAAGTTCTCAGGGCCCATTCAGAAAGCTTCGGTTTTGTCGGGGTTTAGCAGGAGGAAATTAAGGGACATCCAGTCTTTGATGGCAGCTACACTACCGTGGAGTTAATGTGTCCATACTTTGTGTTTGTTTTACCAGGAGAACTCACCAAAGGGCCACCCATATACCAGGTAGGCTCTTCGTAAATATATATATTATATTATATTATATTCTAGTTATTATCACCACCTGCCGCTGGCAAGTTTAAGTCTGCTGTCTGAAGACGTAAATGATGCTCAGAGAACAACAAAAGTCACCTCCACACCAAACTTATACCAAAGGGAAAATATTTTTATTTGTTGTTTTAGATAGAACAATTAAAACATAAAGTTACTAGCCAGTTACCTTTATTTCACGAAAATGTTCAATAAAATATACATATAAAGTTTTGAGTTTTGTTTCTGGTGCAGTAAAGATTGTTTCTGGTTTTGGTTCCTTGGACCAGTTCAAAGCCTTGTTTTAATCACCAGCAAGCTACAAACGTGTCTAATGCTACTAAGGGGTGATGGCTGGGTGCCAGTGGGGCAGTGAAGAGTCAATTACACCTGAGGATCCCTGGTGCCGCTTCAGATAGAGAACGTACCAGGCTGAGTTTACTGTGGTGACTTGAGTTCAAATCCAACCCGGGTCCTTCGCTGCATAACATGACTATCCAATCAGATAGTTAAAAGAGCGGAAAAGATGTGATGGATTTCTTTTTAAAAGGGAATCCATTACATCTTGTACAGAACAGCTTTTGCACAGCCATGTTTCGGGGGACATGTTAGCTGAGCTCTAGGACTCACTTTACAAGCTAACCAGCAGGGTAGTGCTCTTTGACCTCTTGCCATTGTGCTTCTTGTAAAATCTGTCATTCTTCCATTGTTCTGTTCCAGGCTGAAGAAGTGATAACACTGAGGCTGAGTTCTCAGAAAGGCTCTCACCATGACAAGAGTGGACAAGTGCTGTCGATGGACTGGGTGTTTGACAAACCACACAATATAATGGCTGTTGGCTTCTACGACGGTATCAATGGATTTATTGGTTGGGCGACACATTGAATGAACAAAGTCTGCTACTTTGCTAAAATCTAATGTAATTGCATTTTCATACTTGTGACCATTGGCTGAAATAATTTTTTTTACACCATAAATGGTTCATCTATCAATTTTTCTGGCCCAAGTCTACCAGAACACTGAACAGTTTGAAACATGGAGTTTCATTTGTCTGTGGCAGCCTAAATGGAGAGATGGAGGAGTAAATGGTGGAAACGTAATTAGATCCTCTGTTAGAACATAAATTTATACTGGCTCATGCCTTTCATATTGACTACCCCTTGTACTGCTTAAACAGTGCATTTCATCATTTATCAAGAAGGGGGCTGCGATAGCTCAGAGCATGTGCCTCAAGAGCTGATGAGCCAGAGGCTGCAGGTTTGACCCACCGTGGGTTGTCAAGAAGGGCATCTTGCCTTAATCCCCCCCAAGCTCTGTCGGTGTCCACCTCACAATGTGGGGACTAATTGTTAAACGGTCCTCTCTCCTCTCAGTTATGTACACTTTTCCCCCCTCTTACCCTTGCACAGGTTGCAGCTTTACTTGTTTGCTGGTCACATTTTGGTCGCGTTTGGTATTTTTGACTTGCCTGTGGATGTGTCTGTGTATTGCCTTCCACCCACTGTCACTTAATCACTCTGTGCCCTTTCTCTCACTATGTTTGTTCAGGCATAGTAGGCCTATGGGACCTGTCCAACAAATCCACAGTGCTGTGCGAGTATGAGCCAGATAACTCCATAACCCTGTTACCCTACCGCTGCTTCTTCGCCCATGATAATGCTGTCCGTGCAATTGCCTTCTGTCCCGCCTCCAGGTACCTAAAGTCTTTCTGATTTCATTTGACGAGTTAATAATTTCATTTTAAGCATCTCCCTTCCAGTCTGTAGATTGTGTTAATATTTGCTAGTTCTTCTCTCTCCCTTTTCTCTTAATTCACCCTCCCTCCACTCCCAGTGTCATCTCAGGTTTTGCTTTTATACTCCCTTGTCTCATATCTCTTACACAGACAGTAGACTCATCCTTTTCCCTCCTCCGTATCACCCTCCAACCTCTCTCATGGCTCTTATGCACTCTTTTCAAGCTTTTTGTTTAGAGTAAAACAACAAGAAATCAAAGAACCCTTTTTTTGGAGTTTTGTAAAATATGTCACCTGCTAGGTACCTGCTGGTGACAGCTGGAGATGACCGCCTGGTGAAGACATGGGACCTGAAGAGGATCTATGAGCCAAACACTGTCCATAAACGTAACCTGACCACTGAGATCTACTGGCCCGTGAGGGCACCTGGGCTCTTAATGTCCCAGGAGAGCACCTATTCATCGTAAGTAGCACAACACACACCTCTCTTTCTCCCCTTCTGACACTCTTCCTGCATTTTCTCTCCATTATTTTCTGCCAGTATTTCATTTCACTTGCTACCTCTCAGGCTAAATTCCACCTTTACGTCCGAGTCGATTAACTCTTGTCTGTCTGTCATTAAGGCACCGCCAACAGGGTGTCCATTACTATGACATGGGCTACTACAACATCCGCTCACTCTTTGTGACACCCAGGACTACCACCATGTGGGTGAGTGTTTATCTATGAATTTCCTCTTAGCCCCAGTTGGGCTACACTTTGTGAGAGTTTGGACCATTTTCTTCAGCTGTTAAAATGGGTGAGTTTTGCTCTCTGGCCAGGTTCAAGCAAGCCGTTGAGTTGTTTCAAATAAAAATTCTGCATGAGTGAAGAATTGGAATTTAAAGCTGAGCGTGCTGTCATCATTCTATAATTGTTGTGCGAATGATTTCCCCTTTCGACCTAGTTTTGTGGACTGATGTTTGTTATTAATGCCGGACTCTGCGGCAGCCCTGTCATTCATTTAAATCTAAATGTCTCTTATTGTGTCTTCTACTGTCATTCCAGTCATTGTGCTTCACCGATTGGTTGAACAGTTTGGTGACATCAGACACCCTTGGTGAGTTGATCTTCGCCCTGCTTCCAGAACTGGCCACCAACACTCAAACCTTCAGACGGCTTAATGAGAGACGCTTTGTATGTTGACTCTTTATTTCCTCAGTTCTCCCCTCTCCTTGCCAATCTCTAGTTTGTTTAGCATTTGTCTCTTTAAGCCTCAATTATAACTGAAAGACAAAAGTTAAAGAGAAGATTCAATGGGGAAAATCCTATTTGCCTACACAATCTGAACCTTGGCTGAGGGATGCTGATAACTATATTCCTCTTCAGCCGGTCTTCTTCACAGACATGGTACCTTACGAAACAAATACCAAAGAAGTGGATAGCCATGACATGGAGAAGATTGAGGCCACTGGGAAACAGGAGAATGGGACGGAGACAGAAGGAGTGCCTGCTGAGAGGGAGAGAGACAACAGTCCAGGTGAAGTCACCATACAAGAAGGAGAAGTGAATGCTGACTCTAATACTGATGTATTGCTCCAGGACGCTCAGACATACAAGGAGGCTACAAAGAAGTACTACCTCCACTACGCTGACAGTAATATGGTAAGAGGTCAGCCTGTGTGCATATGGATGTGTGTAACATGACATGGCTCAGAAGAGCGTGAAGATGGTCAGGGACCTTAGTTCTGTCTCCAAGTAAAACGTGATCAAATTATGCTCCCATCATTAAGTTAAAAGCACCTTCCATTGCTTGTTCTCTCTCTCCATTTGCTCGCTTGTCTTCTGTTTCACCAACCCTGTCACTGCATACATGCACAAATTATTTGTCCTCATCCGCCCTCTTCTATTTTCCACACACACAAATGCACATGGTCAGACAGGACAGCATTGCCATAGCCTGTTCAAGTCAGACCACCAAGCCTAACTTTTTCCCCGGAGACCAGCCAGTCCACAGCCCCTCGGATTTCCATCTGTGTGTGTACGCGCGTGTGTTTGAGTATGTGAATAACTGTTTTTGATTTTGTTCCCTCAAGTATAAAGACACCTGCACAGACTACACAGGGTTTAATGGTCTTCAGTGTTTAAAGTCTTTGATAAATACATTTGAAATGAGGGCAAACGGTGCAGAAAACAAGCTGAACAAACGAAAATATAAGACCTAAACTAAATTATTACTCTGAAACTTACTGGGGCTGCGGAGGCTCAGTGGTAGAACGTGTGCTTACACAAGCCAGAGGCTGCGGGTTTGAACCCCCTGTAAGGTGTCAGGAAGGGCATCCGGGCTTAATCTCCCCAAGCTCCATTTAAGTCCCTGTCCACGCCCACAACATGGGGACTAATCGTGACACGTATAATGGACCTCTCACTCAGACACGTAGAATTTGAATGTTTGTTGTGGGTATCATTGAAGAGATGACACATTAATATGAGCAGTTTTTCACTCTCTTCATTCAGGGTTGTCTACTGACACCATCAAATGTATTCTTGGGGATTGGGGAGTCAGTTTATCTTGTCTGAACTAGAGTGTTATAATTGTTATTCTTATTTTTCATGCTTTTAAATAGTGAAAATGTTTCTCTCTCCCAATTCTCAGTTGACCTTCAACAGCTATGTGAAGCGACCGCCATGGAAGCGGATGTCTAACACAGAGGTGTATGCCAAGATTGACATGGACATCTTGCCGCTTGCTGCACTTCATAAGGTGGTTATAAACACACACACACACACACACACACACTGATTCTGTGTGAGGCAGAGACAAAACAGCTAAAAGCGACATGCACACACTCCGTGAAGTAAATCTGAGGGGGGAGATGAGAAGCTACATGGGAACGACTAAAGGAGAGGCTGTGTTCCTCATAGATGTGCAGCCATTAAAACCAATGCAACGTAATGGTGTTTAAAATGAGGAGAATGTCCCCCTGGATGGAGTGATAGACTAATGATAAAGCACATGCATTCATGGGAATGTGTTTGATTCTCAGTAGTGGAGATAGAGCCAGATGTAGAGAGATGTGAAGAGAGAGGTAGCCTCTGGTAAGGGGGTTATAGAACTCGAGCTCACGGGTCACATAAAGACACTGTTGCGATTTACGTCTCTTCAGGATGAACACATTAGAAGGAAGAGGAGATCGGGTTTGAAACGCTGATTTTGTGAGAGTGTCTTTGGTGGTAAAAGAGCCTCATGGACAATCGATGGCAGCTGTTAGAAAAGAAATGGAGGGCACAGCTGTTAACAGAGGAGAGGAGAGAAATGGGCGGCAGTGACCTAAAGTGATGATGTCGACTAACCCGGGCCTGAGGCAGGAGGGAGGGAGGGTAGAAGAAAACCCACGCCTGAGTCATGCAGTAATTTAAGATAGGAAGCAGATAGTGAGTGAAAGGCAGAGCCAGCCAGCAGTACTCATCCTGAACCAAAGAGGCTGCAGTTGTGGGGAAAACTGCAGGTAGAATGACTGAGGAAGAGTGATGGATGAAGTGATTGGTCTGATGACTGTACCTGGGAGGAAGAGGGGAGGATCTCGTCAGTCCATTCCAAAGACGATAGAGGAGAGAAAGGGAGGGCATAAAACAGCCTCCTGGGAGGGAGAGGAATAGATTTGCAGGACTAAAAGAGTTGAAATATGAATCAAATGTTGGCGGAGAGATGCGGAGGAGAACAAACGAGTACTTTCCCTTCACTTAACCTTGAGTGCCCGGACGACCCAGAGGGGGCCACACTACCGAACCTAGAATCTTTTATCCAACCTAACCCTTATATTCTTATGAGGTTTAGACAACTATGCCCTACTAACTATAGACCTCCAGCTGTGGTTGTAGATTAAGTTTTGATAAAAACGTCATCGCAATGACTTGAATCTGCCATGGGATAAAAAAAACACACACTTATAGGCTTACCAAAAATGTCTGATTTTGTATCTCTCTGACTTCAACATTTCTCACATATCTACTCAGTCTATACCAGGAGTTGGCTGGGACATGCTCCATAACTTTAGATGTTAACATCAAATCTCTCTGTCCTCTCAGGTGTGTTTCAACCCCAACATGAGCAGTCACACCTGGATTGTGTCTGCAGGCCAGGCGGGACTTGTGCGAGCACACTGCCTGCAGAACATGAACATCTCGGACATCCGGAAGATAATCAATGAGAACAAAGCACAGTTCAATGCGCTGTACATACCAGAGGATACGGTGGAAGAAGAGGAGCTAATATCCAGTCCACAGACTGTGCATTCCACAACAGGGCAGCAATAGCAGGAATTCATATGCCCCGCCCTCTAAATGAAAGGACAAGTTCTACGTTTGTGTACCGAGCAAAAACCAGATGTTGACAAGAACGCCATTTGCAGATGAAAAGCTTTATACCAGAAAGAGGAGGAGAGACTTCGTTTCCTCATCAGCATCCACTGTGGCTGTTCACAAGAGGTCATGGGAGTCAATCAACATGTTCAAAACTGTCATTTGAGGACACAAGGTCAAAACAGTTCAATCAGATTGTTTGAGGAAGTAACTCGTATTTTCCGCACTCTTCCGCAGCACCATCTAAAAATTGCCTATATCTTAAGCCCTCTGCCAGAATGATGGGCTATGTTCTGATGTGCTTTTTCCTGCCGTTTCCATCTTCAGAGACAATTCAGTTGAAAAGGGTAGCAGGTAAAGCTCAAAGGGCATAAGGCAGTAATAGCTCAAGGTGTCCCTGTGGTTTAACCATGGTGTGAGAATGGATCACGTTATCAGTGATGGCATAGTGGACCATCTCTGAATGCTGTAAAGGCATGGCTTATTTTTCTCTATTCCACTCTGAAGGAAAATGACCAAGAAAGTTGATTGTCACAAGATATTTTTTGGGAGAAATCTGGTCCCACCACTTCAGATTCAGTTTAATGGCCATGTCGGTTTTCACACGTGGAGTTCGGCTTCATTGTTCTCACAGTTTACTCCATAATCCTGTTTTCTTCAGTTAAAAAATGTTACTAAAATCATATATATGTTGTCTTTTATGGATATTGAAATGTCAATTCACACTGTCTAGATTACTTCAAAATGCAGCTGCTAAATTACTCACTAGAGCCAGCTGTAGGTTCCCACATTACCCCTGTTCTTCCATCTCCTCATTGGCTTCCCATAAAATGCAGAATAACCTACAAGATCTTGTTGATTACTTTTAGAGCACTGCAGGATCTGCATGTGTTTCTGATCTCCACACTCCTCATTCCACTTTCGATCACTCCGATCCTCAAACTTCAGGTCTTTTATTCATTCCTTTGCTCCATTGCAAAGAAGAAAAAAATTGACCACAGCTTTGCGGTTTCTCTGGAACAGTCTTCCTCAATCCATTAGATTGGCAGAATCTCAGGACTGTTTTAAGCGACTTCTAAAATCCATCTTTTGAGGCAAGTCTTTTTATAGACACGTGTGGTTGATTTTTAGCTTGGTCTGTTTCTTTGTGCTATGTTTGATTTTAATTGTATTTATGTTCTCAATTTACCCTCATTTTTTACGATTGTACATAAAGCACTTTGTCAATGTGCCTTTTTCAAAAAGTGCTATTTGAATAAATTTTTACTTCATATAGAATGACTGCACAACTATCTTCAGATATATACACAGGGATTGACTTTATACAGTGGAAAACAAGAGGTGATAAAACACAGTGGTGTAGAGATATATCGGAGATATTGAAATGAATGTTAGCAGGTTATACATACTTGCCTGAGGTAGATGGACATACCAGTATACATACAATGTACAGTACACTATATATAGAATATGGCGGGAATTTGACAAATTAAGCATTCATTTTAATACCTTAATTCTTTATACTTTATACTTTAATTCATTTAATTCCACCCAGTGGAAAGGAACTGTTTTTAAGCCTGGTTGTTTTGGTGTACAGTGTTCTGTAGCACCTACCAGAGGGGAGGAGATGGAACAGGTTGTGAGCAGGGTGTGATGGGTCTGCAGTGATGTTGCCTGGCTGTTTCCAGACTGGTGATGTCTTGAACAGAGGGCAGGTCCGTGCCACTGACTTTCTCTGTGGACCTAACTTTCCATTGTAGTCCGTCTCTGTCCTGTTTAGTGGGCAATCCAAACCAGACTTGCCTTGGAAAATAACATAGGATTGGTCTGATCAAATCAATCTAATCCCTTTATCAAGTTTGATTAAAGCCAAAATGTATATCTGCTTTAGCTAGAGTTTGATAGCTTTTTTTGGAAACAGGTTGATGTGTTCCAGTGAATGGAGATTACCATGGTTAGATATATTCATATTGAGATTGTCAATTGAACACCACTTCAGATTTTACTGCATACAAATCTATCACGGTTTTATATATGTATATGTAAACCTTTATCTATAACCGTTTCTAGATGTCTCAAGATTTGTGAGGGAGTGGCCTGGAGCTCAGCAATATTGATTAGCTGACCTGTGAGTGACAACTGCTAGAAAAGGTTGGTAGCAAGGGTGGTCGGGGTTTCCTAGTTTTATGATTGGATCTGATAGGCTGTAACATAGAACACATAAAACAGAACTCTTGTTGTTATTATGATAATCAGATTAACTGATATTATAAGGATTAGTGTTTTAATTTTGCTCTGGCTCAGTTTAACAAGCCAAAGACGTGGGACCTGAAAGAATAACTGACTGCATCAGTTGCAGTGTGATGAGAGTTTAAAATTTACACTTGCTAATTTGAGGTGAATCTCTGAGTGAATGACCTTTGACCCCAGTCCGTGCTCAACATGAACCTTGGGTCCTCTGGGTGCACACAACGTAAATGCAGCCTTGAGACGTGATCTAAAATGGTCCACCCACGTTCTATCATCTGCATTCATTTATTTCATCTTACAAAAACACAATCTTTTGACCTCACACACAAACTAAATGTCAAACATCACATGTGAGACGATTGGCTTCAACAATATCAACGAATCAACGAAACAATATCTAAACAGACAGGACGCTGCTTGAGCAATAAAACAGCTGTATTCACACAGATATACATAAAATACTCAATTTCTAACATATACACACAAACACACACACACACACACAGTGATCACAATTTACAGTTATCACAAACAATACAATACAAAATATCATCTACTGCACTTCCACAGGGAACACATAGAAATGACAGCTGAAGCTATTGCATCCAAACTTCTCTTCTCTGATCAAGAATGAGTGGGGATAGCATATGATGTCAAACCACATGAGATCACTTTAGCTCTGTTTTCCCGTCAGGGCCCCACTGTGTGGCTGGAGCTCCGCTTCACATGTGTATCCAAAATAGCAAAGTAAACACATTGTTACATTAGTCTGGTTTCACCTTTGTCATCCAAGTTTTCCCAGACCCATATTTGTTCTCGTTTTCACATGAGCATCTCAAATGAAGGAAAATAATCATAATTAGATATTTACATTCAAACAGAACATTCAAAAAGTGGTCAAAATGTAAGAATCTGGAGAATGAGGTTCTGTTCAGCTTCAAGTCCCCACAATGGTGTAGCAGCAACAGAGTGCTTGGCAGTTAAACAGAGATGCCCTTTCTTCGAATGACTTAAATAACAGCTAACAACCATGCAAATGTCATATTTGGAAAAGTTTTTTTTCCGCTCGTGGTGGGTCTGCTTTTACAATGTCCCCCTTTTTTCTCCCCCACGACGGATCCTCAGAACAGCTAACAACAACCACGTTTCACAGCAAGCAGACAGAACACGACAAGAATGGTAGCTGAGTGGCTGGTTGGCTGTTCACATGACGATGATTAATGAGTGAGTAATGAAAATGTGGGAATACTCTCTCTGCACATATTTGTACAAGTTTGCACTTACCGATAACATGTCTTACAAAGATGTCTATGGAAAGATTGGATGGTTTGAAAGGGTGACGAAAGCAAAATGTACACATTGAGATGAAGCATATCCAAGGATGGATAGACGGATAGAGAGAGGGCATACTGAAAGAGTTGGTAATGATGCTAATCTGTTCTATTCATTCTGAAGCTAAACTGTTGTCCTGCAATAACCTCATCCCCATTATTTGCTAGAACATCTTGCTGACACTAGTATGTGAATAGAGGAAAAAAATATATCAAAAGAGTTCAAATCCTCCACCGGTCCCAAAATCAATGCAATACTAACTCCTAACAAGAGGGATGCCCATCTCAGGACACTCCCCGTCCCACAACACCAGCTCTGCAGATGGGGTTAGAGATTAAGAAGTGGGCCTGGGGTTACCGAGTACATGTGTAAGACAGGAGAAAGTACAACAATGGTTACACAGTGAATGAACGGGAGCATCTTTGAAGCTTGCTGATTTGAGCAGAGCAGGATGATCTCGAGTTCATGGTCATCTTAGGATCGTATGAATTTTCCGTGACAAGATACCCAAATATTCTTAAATAGCATGAAACTCTGTTCACACACACACCTGGAGTTTAAATGAATGAACGCTGATTTTATTTTAAAGGCAAAAACAACCTGGAAAAAATAATGGAGGTTGAATTGAATTTGGATTATGTGGAAAAACAAAATTAAAAGGGAGAACACAGCAGGAGGCTCGAACCTTTTGGCTGAGATCAATTGTTCTGTTAAATACTGTGCACCTCTTCAGGTTGGGCCATATCTGCTGAGATGAATCCTAAGCACCTAACTCAATTTAAGTATCTGGAATATCCATTTAAGGCAGATGTGCCCTGCACAAGACCACTTCTACTTTATCAAAAATGGCAGTTTGTAGACTTGTCATCAGAAACTACAGTTTGGTAAATGCAATGACATGCCAGATATGCTCCCCAGGGAATGGGGCATCTTGGCCCAATTTGAGGCAAACGTATGCTGGACCGTACGGTGCAACAGTTTAGTCATGAAAATGGGGAAAAGTTTGACTGCACACGTACTTGTGCCTGCAGAATGCAGTGAGGCTCAATGGAGCACAGCACACTTCAGCTTGTCGAGGCATGTGATCTATATCCAAGCATCACAGTTCAATGCAAAGAAATGCCAACACGCTAAAGGTCTGGTTAGGCTAAATGATCAGTGTGGATGACCATGACCCCGCTTGCCAAAAGTATCTCAGCATTGACCTTACATGTGCCATCTGCTAAAACCTGCAGCTTAGCTTCTACAGGGCGCTGTGGGGCTTGCCAAAGCAAAACCTAAAAGAAGGCATAATATGAGATGAAAACAAGAACCAAACAGCGTTTTGGCCTGAAACGGTCCCTTTTTATGCTGAAGATGAGAAAGGACTCAGTATAACCGAACTGAGAAAGTTAGCGAAGGGGAGGATTTAGTGAATAACAGCCCTGGACTACATGTCTCACTCAGTGTGGATACAAATGAGCATGTAAGCCTTTGATTAGAGGAGGAAACTGAAAATCACATCACGTTTTTCTCTTGTTAACATGTTTCTACTGACAGCAGCTCAGACAAAAGTGCAGAGTATATCTAGCAAGCGCTCTTTGACCCCTTGGCAGAAAGCAGGTTCATGGAACAAAAGGGACATGAGATAACAAACAAGTCCAGTCCACTCCGTGAGAATGAAGATACACTGGTGCCAATCTGTGTTGGTGTCCAGGGGGGGGGATTAGCAGCTTGCTGGATCAGTCCACGGGGTCCTGGCACCGAGTGCAGTAGGCCATGTCTTCACAGTACAGCTCCACCTGGATGGTGACGCCATGAAAACCAAACTTGGTCTGGAGTAGCTCTGTGGCTTCTTTCAGGACCACATGGGGTTCAGCGTTCTCATCTGAAGGACGGAAAAACAGCCAAGCTTGATTTTCAAATGCATGCTCATACAAACAAAAATTCATGCTAACCAACTCATCCACATACTGTAACCTAAGTCTCTCTGCTCTTGCACCATCGACCAGGGATCATATAGACCCCTGACTCAAACCCACTGTACTCTTCTGCATTCTGTCCTGCGTCATTTCTACTGTCGAGGATGGAGAGAGCTAACTTACCGACAGCCAGGTGAACGGAGATGAGTGACTGGCCTGCAGTAAGAGCCCAGAGGTGCAGACAATGCAGGGCCTTCACAGCCGTGAGAGAAAGCAGTTCTTCCTTCACTGAATTAAACTCGATCCCCTTCGGGGAACCTGGGAAATAAGGGAGGATGCAGTGAAACGGGAATCAAAAGGACCATAAGTTTAGATGGGGATCTTTTTAGTGCAAAAAGACATCAGGCTTCTTCTTCCTCCTCTGTTTCTCCTATTCACAGAGCCTTGGGGTCAGGGAGTCGGTATGGATGTGAAACATCTTTGAGATTACGATATTTGATAAAACCGATAACAATTCTCCATGACTGTGTTAAAGACTGTAGCCGGCTCATATCAATTAAACACGTCTTGCCCTCTAAATTCTTTGCCTTTGTTCATAAGTTTTAGGACAAAGATTCTATATTGTTTATTTTCTGGGTGTTAACTCCCTCTTCTTCTGTCTGTGAAATGCAATGGAGTCTATTCATTATGACATTGTGCCAACTTTAGAATACCACACCTTAATGATAAGGATGACAATAATAATAATGATAATTCTCTTCTTCTTCCAGCTTGTATCCTGTTTCTCAAGGGCCACCAAAGTAGGTTTTACAGCCTCCATTGATACCCCACGAGGAGACAACAGTAATGCGGTCATTCTTTAGCCAGGCTTGATGGATCCTGTATGGTGACTTGACTGATATGTTATGATCTTGTCAACCTGCCTGATGATTTGGCAGAATTTGACATCGGATGCTCTTCCTACTTTCTGAAAAAAACAGGGATCGAACCACCAATGTTCTGATCACCAGACATCTGCCCTACCTCCTGAGCTATACTGCCCTATGCCTAACTTAGGCTTACCCCGGCCCCCCTATGAAGCTGCAGTCCACTTACTCATCCTTGTGGGCACAGATAAGCAGAAGAAGAGTCCTGGGGTCAGAAGAAATATGTTTTTTTTCTGTTTAGGAGTGTGGGGAAAAAGCGAGTTACCTTCCATGAGTATCCTGAAGACATCTCGGAGGATGGTCAGCGTGGTGCAGAGCACAAAGACAGAGAAGAGGAAGGTACAAATTGGATCTGCGACCTTGTATTCCGGCTGAAAGATGGATTGGGGAAAAAGCATGGAGCAGCAGAGAGAGAGAGATGGGGTGAGAGAAAGACAGGAAGAAACACGTAGAGGTTGTGGAGGAATGGATTTAGGAAGAGGTTGAGAAGAGAGAAGGGATGTCTGAGAATCACGCCATTCATTATCTTTGGGCAATCATTTGCTCAGGACAACCAAGCAAGATCATCTTAAACAGTGATATGGAGAATGAACTCTTGACAGACTTGACGTCTCCAGCATCTTCACTTCCATTTGTCTCCATTCAGTATGGTTGTCTATGTGTCAGCATATGAGAGCTGGTGGTGATATTTCAAAGAGGTCACTAGAGTTTGGTACTGAAAACTTTAACAAGCTACCGACCCGGAAGTAAATGATGGCTGCAGCCACCATGACTCCTACACTCTGCAGCAGGTCTCCCAGCACGTGGATGAACGCTGCGCGCACGCTGGTGTTGCCATGGGTACCGAAGAGCATGTGGGCATGGCCGCGCGCCACAGGGCTCTGACTGCTCTCCTCCAACTGGTGATAGCCCACTCCATGCCCATGGAATGTGGTGGAGTGGTGGAGGATGTAGGCCATACTGGAATTGGAGAGATGACAGAGAAGATGAGAGGTTTTTTTTCATTGCTTGGCTTCTATTGATAAGCACAAATGGAGTCTATTCCATGACCACTGGCTTGTTAGTATTTGTCTGTTAGTTTGGAGATGTCCTGAGGTTTCTAAATAAGAGATCGTCTGGACAAAGTCAGTGGGCATTGTCGGCACCTACCAGAGCCAGACCAGTGATGCATTTTGAGTCCAACACTTTCAGAAACTGACACTTGGCACATGGATACTGATGGAGTTTAACAAATTCATCAGCCGGTCTACACCCTGAGGCTTCAAGTCCAGTTTGCTTTTATCATTCTTATCCAATAATTAACCCCCTTAATTAACGTAGAAAGCAAACTCAGTGTCACCCAAAACTTTGCTTGCAATTCCCTTTAGGTGGCACAATGGCTTGTTTTGATGAAGCAGACCTCTGTTACCAAAGACTCACAGAGCAGGCTCGTCGAAACACCGAAACCTGGGCAAACTGGGGAAGCACTCACATGATGTTGACAATGACAGCACAAGCAGAGGTGACCAGCATCACATGACCATTAATCTCATAGTCATCACGTACAATCCTCTCTATGGCCAGGTACACCAGAGCTCCTGTCACAATCCAGATGGACATCACAGAGACAAGTGCCCCGAGGATTTCTGTCAGGAGGGGAATAGAAAAGAAAATATTACCAGAGGATGAATTGTCAATTATCAGGTGTGAAATTCTGAATTCACAACGTGTGTTGTACTACCACAGATGGTAAAAAGTGCAACAGTACTGTGTGTTCTGTGCAGAGGGGATGGTAGAGGATCTGCTAAGGCCAGTAGACTGCATGTGTTACATGTCAAAGGTCATACAGTCAGTGGTCATTTAGTCATACAGTATTATTCAAAAAGGCCTTGGTCTCTTCCACAAATCCACCTACAAGAGGTCAAATGCTACTCCAGGTCTGAATGTGTGTTTAGACTGTTTTGGTCCTTTTGTAAATTAATTTACTCACAGATCATAAATTCATCTATTCCAAGGCAGCTCAGCTCTAAATTGTTCAGGACAATCTAAGTGATTGGATTGAATCACCCTAGAAATCAAAATTGTGTTTATCTGTCCTTACTGTAAGTCATCTGCTCATCCATCCATCACTACCCATCCGATCAAATCCTGCATCCGATCTCCATTCATCCACTCATCCTGTTGTGGCTGAGCGTGACCTCTGACCTGATCTGTGCCAGCCGAAGTTCATGGTTTTAGTGGGAGGTCTGGACGAGATCCAGAGAGAGAAGAGGCTGACCATCATGCTACCAAAATCTGTCAAAAGGTGGGCTGCGTCTGTCATAATGGCCAGACTGTGAGCCAGGTAGCCCCCTGAGAGGAATCAGAGTCCAAGAGAGAAACCACACAAACACACACACACACACACACACACAAATGAATCGAGTTGTAAGCAGCAATGGGCAGCTTCCAGCACTTAGATGGATAACAATGAATATGACCCTCTCTTTGAATAAAAACAGGACTGCTCTGCTCATCTGACCCATCATCACCAGTGACCTCATCTGTTTAGACCTCTCCTGGAAATCTTACCTACGACCTCTCCGATCATGAAGATGAGGCAGACAGCTGATGCAACATAGAGCTTCCTCTTGGCCAGCACTTTGTCCACACTGTCCTCACACTTTGACACCTTGTGACCGTGGCAATGGACGCCGACGGGCCGGTTCAGCTCAATGGCCCCGGCCACGCCCCCATTCTCAAAAGGAAACTTGGCAAACTCCTTGGAGTCTGGGAAAGAGCTGCAGGGATGAAGAAGACATCTTAAAGAGTGAGTAAAAGTTCTCATCATGTGATATAACAGACAGAGGAAGACTGGGATGTGAGATGTATTTAATAGATACATAGACTGTTTTACTGCCACATAACCAAGGCTGGTGGAACTTGTTCTCTGTATTTAGCCCATCCTATTCAATAGGAGCAGTGAGCAGCTACAGTGCCCAGGGAGCTCTTAAGGGTTCAATATCTCACTCAAGGACACATCAACACGCTGGGGATTGAACCACCAATCTAGATGACCGCCCTACCTCCTGAGCTAGATATGCCTTTGGTAACCATGGCTGATTCTTCACAAGCGATCTCAACATCGGGCACTCTGTTCATTCTGAAGAATGACTGAGCTTGTTTTCCATGTGAGCTGGATGTGTGTTTAGCGTCTCCTTGACCCAGGGGGTCGCCAACTCTCACATCTGGCATGAGTCTCACGCCTTCAGGGTTCCCATGATGCCTGGGCAGATGCCACGCTACTGCGACAGCCGCGTAGAGGTCTCCGGTATAGGCATGGTTAAACCAAGCGAGTGACTTGGCCTCCAGAAGAGATCTGGGTGTTCCAAAAGTAGATCCTTTAGGGTAGCATGGCCCAGTGGGTAGAGTGTTTGTCTGGTAATCACAAGGTTGCAGGTTCAATCCCTGGTCCTGCAGGATTGGGATTGTCTTGGTGTCCTTGAGCAAGACACTGAACCCTTAACTGCTCTCTGAGTGCTTTATGGTGCCATCTGACTGCTGCTATACAATAGTGTTAAAATGTGAAGAACCCTAGATTACCCCTTTATGGGACTGATATGTGAATCTATTTTGATATTTTATTTTCATGAGGGTTTCTGTGAAGATGCCTCTTAAATTACCCTGACTAGCGCACGATCCTTAGTCCTTGCTGAATAAATGTTCTGTGCACAGTCAGCTAGCTAGCGTTAGCTGTCTGAGTGCATGACGGAGAGAAGAGTGACTGTCCCGCAAACGCCGACATGTATTTACACTGATTACACTTTACTGTTTCTCCCCTATTCAGCTCATTCTCACATGAGAGAGCTGCGTCTATGTGTCACCATTAGCCCCACATTGTGGGGGTGGACAGGGATTCAGAAGGAGCTTGGGGGGTTAAGACCATAGGCCCTTCCTGATGCCCCACAGTGGGTTCAAACCCACAGCCTCTGACTCATCTGCCACTGAGCTCCCTCGGCCCCTGTGGTCCCTTGAGACAAACTAGGCCTTGAAAAGAATCTGTG
>OMLC01096942.1:0-19383 GCA_900302585.1 Regalecus glesne | reverse complement strand
CACACACACACACACACACACACACACACACACACACACACACACACACACACACACACACACACACAGAGACACACACACACACTGGAAGGGAAAAGTGGATGAAAGAGAAACGGCAAGTGTGGGAATCACAAGGCCCTTTAGGAGGTGTCTGGAGTGCTGTTAGCTGGCCCGGTCGTTCTGCAAAGCGCCGCAGGCCTCAAACAGCCGAGCAGTTTGTAACAGAGGCAGACACAGGCGACATGAGGGCCTGGCTCTTCACTCATAATGAGACACAAAAGAACACTTTTACAACCCCTCTCTCCTTGTTCCCTTCAAACACGCTGCCAGACGGCTGTCATCCAGTTCCAGCACAGCAGGGATGAAGGCATGAGTCAGATGCAGACACACAAACAAGTGCATGTGTCTGTACGTGCACACACATACACACACACACACACACACACACACACATCTGGGACTTGGACAAGACAATGGGGGAACAGAGGTTCACTGATTAACTTCAATCCGTGTTTCACTTCTGCTGAAACTAATCCCAGATATGCAGGCAGAGGAACATTTTGCATAACTTACATAGCACATATCGCTAAACATGACCTTCAGATGTCGGGTTTGGATTTGCCAGGGGATACCTCGCGAAACTGATAGATGAGTAATAGGAAGCATTGTGGGAGGCTGTTGAGGGGATGCAGAGTGTGGTAGTCGACTTTAGGGGGAATGAGAAGTGCTGTGTGAGGCTAGAGGATAAGCAGAGGTTATACTCACAAGCAAGAGTCCGGGTCCAGAGAGTTCATCTTGGGGTACCAGCAGTAGTCATAGATGGTGTCTCCCTCAGCCATCCTTAGCACTGGACTCTACAACAGAGAAGAATGGGATCTGTTTTTGTTCACCACTCGCATTTTCACATTTGCTCACTGATATAAAGACATAATACAACATGAGGTGGAGCAAGGAAACCCAAAACAAGGAACAAAAATGTCAATATGTATATTTGTTGGTTTTCTATGAAGAAACATAAAGGGACTAGAGCTCAACAAACTATACATTCAGTAGGCAGCAAAACAGATCTACAGCAGCTAAAACGGACTACATGTAACTTTCTATGAGTTTCTGTGACAAGTTTGTACATTTATAGCCAAAGAATCTGAAAAACATAGAAAAAGAACCAGATTACCCAACATGGGTAAAGGGCATTAAGATGCAGTAGGGAAACCAAATGACTTGCCATGTACCTCTACTAACGGCTTATTGTGCCGACATGTAGCCGGAAGGTGAGATCAGAGTCACAATGTTTCTTGACCAGGGAGGACAAATATTTTTTGAGGTAATTCCTTAAAATCTTTTGGGGTCTTTAAAGTAGAAATACGTGTAGAATGTTTGCTATGCATGTCACATGACTGGAAAATATCAGCAAGGGTTGCCGATTGGTAGAGCCAGCCAGTTGGTTTTGCTGTTGCTAGGTACCCAGTCCCCCGGTGCTGAGATATTTGAGTACAAGCAAACTATGCAACATTTGGAGCAAACTGATGCTTAGTGGTGGCGTTTGAAAATTAATGTCTGAATTTATCTATTTCCTTGTTTATTTATCTGTATTTTAAAATTGTTTGATTTTTTGTAATTCACATCAATGATTGAGGTCAGAACTTAATAATGATTCCCTTATCAGTCCCACAAGGGGAAATTTGGATTTCTCTGCATTTTAACACATCCTATTGTATAGGAGCAGTGAGCTGCCAACATATGGTGCTCAGGGAGCAGTTAGGGGTTCAGTGTCTTGCTCAAGGACACCTCAACACGCTTTCTGCAGGACCGGGTATCGAACCTGCAACCTTCTGATTACTAGATGACGGCTAACCTCCTGAGCTATGCCTCCCCTGAAAAAAGTACTTCTACATCTTAATTAGTGACTCTAATGAATATTTATTCTAAGCACCAAATCAGCGGTTGGCCTTATGATGCACTAGATACCTGCACAGTCCAGATCTGTGTTTCGAGCATAACCAGGTTGGTAGGTGTTGTTTTTCAGAATAATGGTATCACTCACCTCACTGACACAGCTCCAAACACTGGCGGTGTCAAATGGATTAGCCTACTTTTGAAGCTAATGAGTAAGATTCTAGCCAAACATCAGCCAGCATGGGAAATAATCATTAGGCTCACCATCTCAGTGAGCAAATCCCAGCTGTAGCTGTAGAGCTCCGGGGGAAGGTTGTACACACGCAACACGTTGTCTGCACTGTTGGTCAGTATACAAGAGCCATCAGGGGCCCTGAGAGAGAAAGAGAGAGAGAGAGAGAGAAGATGTAGGCAGGAGTATTAACCCTAACATGCATATCGTTTTGGTTATGGGAGGAAACCCACGCAGTAACAGGGAGAACATCCAAACTCCACACATAAAGGACCTGGGACGGGATTCGAACCCGGGACCTTCTTGCTGTGAGGAAACTGCTGCTCATGCGGGATACAGTATGGATGACTGTAAAAATCAAATCTACAAAATCTACTGATCCAACGTGAGGGATCTGTTTGTGTCCAAACAGGCTGTTGGTCACAGCTCTTTCCCAAGGGTAAAGTCAAGGTCAATATGAGAAAACCAAAAGACTGCTTAACTTGGACATAAACTAGAAGAAAACCTACGAGACACTGTAATTCTACTGACTTTTGATTTCAAAGTCAACATGCCCTTTATGAAACATAAGCGCTTGGAATCTTCAGGATAAATCTTTTGCTCTATCCACCTATATCATGTTATTGGGACAATGCCAGTGGTGAACAGAGGAAGAGAAGAAGCTCCGTTTCTCCAGCATATCTTTTTTTTTTTTGCTATTTTAATGAGTGACAAAAATTGTACATGCATAGTTTGACAGGTTATATATATTGGGATTAAGCTCTGCATCAGCATAAAGATGGAGACTTATGTCGAGATGCTTACAGCCACAGTAAACTAGCCGTTATCTGAAAACGGGGGAGTTCATGTGATATTTCAAACCACTTAGCTACAGATCTTCCAACAGGATGTTTCCAGAGGATCATGAATTTAAGTATGAAGGTTGTCCTTGCTAACCTGAATGTCTTCACATGTCGTAATGTGCTCAGGACAAAAAGGCCCCGCTAAATTATTTTTTCTTGGAAATGGTGTGGAAAATTTACCATTTGCAGCCTTTGAGGTAGTTCTCCGGGAGAGTGGAGTATTCGGCCCAGGAACCAGTCAACATCTGGGGGTTCTGGGTAAAGTCAAGGCCCAGGCTGAAGAGAAGGGTAGAGAAAGAGAAGCCCTCAGTCACCATATCGGGGAAAACACAGAATCAAAGCTGGTGGAAATGGGGTGTTATTTTATTGTCAGGAGTACATGCTTCAACCATACAGGCCACGACGAAACACTTCTGAAAATTCTTACTTTCTAGGCAGCCATTTGCTGCTTCTCGCCAAAAGAAGTTTACTTTACAATTTAATGACTTGTCAACTGACGAGAGTGGATTCAGAAACTATTCAGACCCTCTTTTTTACCGGCAACCTGCACTCGATACTTAGTCATGACAAAGCAAAAGCAGGCTTTTAAAATTGTTGTTTATTTGTAAATGTAGCCATAGCTCAGGAGGTAGGGTGTTTGTCTAGTAATCGGAGGGTGGGTGGTTCAATTCTCGACCCCTGCAGAAAGTGTATTGAATTGTCCTTGAGCAAGGCACCAAACCCCCAACTACTCAAGCCCTGTGGTGGAGAGGTCCATTTCTATGTGTCATGATTAGTCCTCATATTGTGGGGGTGGACACAGATTTAGATGGAGCTTGGTGGATGTCCTTCCTGACACCCTGTGGTGGGTCCAAACCCACAACATCTGGCTTGGTCTTCAGTTCCTGAAGTGTGCACAATACCACCGAGCTACTGTGGCCCCCAGAAAAGGTTCTGAATACACAAGCATATTTCCTTTTCTTATTTTAAATTAATCTGTAGACCGATTAGAAAAATGCATCAAATCCCTCTGTAACGTCTCAAAATGTGGAAAAGGAGAAGGGGTCTGAATAGCTTTTGAATGAACAGTCATCCCTTACACATAATTTAAATAGTTGGTTTACAATTTGATTTACCAAATAATATTTTCTAACTTCATTACTTGCCAAATATTTACTTACCATTTTTTATTTGCCAACTTAAACATTTACATGCAAATAAATATTTCAATATTCATGGGCACAAAGATAGAAGTCCTTAAATAATCCCATTGAAGATTCCACAATGTAAAATGATAAACGCTACAATCTTAAAGAAACAAAATATTGCTTAGCTAAGACAAACTGAAAAAAAACCCTCCACATACCGCTCTCCCATACTGGGACTGTCAGTAGAGCCACTGTTGTTCTCTCCTCCCTCCAGAGGAGTTTCATGATCTCCATCTCCATTCTGATGGCATCCTACTTCAACTCCTGTATCCCTGACCACTTCTTCTGCCTCCTCCTCATTCTCCTCCCCGCCTGGAGAGCCATCCAGAGCAGATGTGGGGTCTTTAGTTTACAGGAACACAGAAAAAAAGTTGTGCAAGTACAAAAAAATACAAGTTCTCAAGACAAACATGAATTATTATCAAACCAATTTATGAGTTAAAATCCCGGAAACCAAAGCTAAAAGAATAGATTATTCTGACACCAATCATCATCATGGAAAGAAATAGTCAATGCTCCACCTTGCACTGGTGGAGTAGGTTCCTCCTGTAGTCCTTCAGCTTGCGCTACTTCTCCATGCATGTGGTGGAGCTCCCCATCAAGACCCTGGCTCTCTTCAGTCAACCTAGGTCGCTTGGCAGAGGGAGAGGCTCCTTCCTCAGCCATTATCCCCAGTTCTGAATTCTCACTCTTGGATAACAGGGGTATCAATTGTGGGGGCTCATTATCTGCCTCCGTGTCCTGCCCAGGTGCCCCTCCATTTTCACTACCTTCCACTACATCAGACATCTTTGTTTTTCAATTCTCACCCGTCGAGTCCTCTACCTGGTGGTCAAAGGAATGGCTTTGCGGCTTGCTCCTGCTGGTTGGCTGTCAGACGTGGGTGAGGTAGGTGCTACTCGGATAGTGCTTCTTCCGGCAGTGTGGGTGGTTGAGTCTGCTGGAAGATGGGGACATCACAGCGCCCGCTAGCCTGAACACATACAGAGGTAGATGGGGGAAACTTGTTGAGTAAAAGGGGAAAAATTAAGCAAAACTCTATTCATATAGCTGTAAAGTCACACAAGTTCATGGGACTGCAACCAAAAAATAGGCTGGGGTGGTTTGACAAGACTAACGCATTCCACAGGCAAGGACAGTGTAAGCTGTTCTTCCGTTAAGCTGTGCACCAAGCTACCCAGACGTTCTACCCGTCACCAGCAGTCAGTGCAGTTTTCTTCCCTGTGGTGTAATGGGGAGGCAATATTAAAACTGCTGAGGTCACGTAGGCTTTAGCCTGGACAGCATAGAAGTGACAGCTGAGAGGAGGTTGGGATCTAAAAACAACTCAACACTGGACTAGGCCTCCTATCCTGTCTCTGATGTATCTGGGTGGCTGAGGAGCTCCTTCCACCACAGGTTCATCCCACCACGCCACCCAGATGTAAAGGTGGCCACTTCAGCTAAACTGTTGTGCTGGTGGCCACCTGACTGTACGATATTCACTTGACAGTGATCACTGACTGAGATGCAAATCCCCCCAAATTGCGATGAACTGTATTATCTCCTGCATATACACTACAATACTGCTGTCAAGGCTGAACAATGCCCGAATTACACGATACACAAAAATGCCCTTAATTCTACGTATCTGCATTGGACCACACCTAAGATTTGCTGTTTTTACAGCAAATCCCTTCACATTTGTTGCCTTGTCTATTAGTATTTTGCACCACTACGCAATACACATATGTTTCTTTGTACCCGAGTGTTTTTCACTTCAAGGTCTTTTATCTGTACCTATCCAGTAATGTAAGTGTAAGTACTGTACCCATTACTAGTCTGTCTTACTGCTACAATTACCACGTTTCCCCATGGAAATTACATTTTCAATCAGGTGGTTATAAAGCTTTTTTAGTGTAACATATACGCAGCTGTTCCTATAAAGGATATATGCAAAAAGTACCAAGATGATAATAAAAGAAAGAAGCAGTCCCCAATTACTCCTGTAATAATATAACCTCTCAAAAAAGCCTCACTAAATGTTACAGTTCAGGTGGCTTGAGGTCGAAACTCAGTATATTAATCCTAACAAGCAATGACTATCCACCTCCACCTGTGGCTGTGATTGACGTAAATTCCATACATCAATACCGCCATTTCAAAGTTGACACACAATTACCCTTAGCTAGGTTACATTAACATTGAATAGTACAAGTCAAGCCATTAAAGATTATTCCAAATAAATCATCTCGCTTGCCTACTTACGTCGATTTACCACCGCAAACCTCCAAACGCTAAAGCTAGTTGCAGCTAGCTGATTAATGCTAACTCTACCTGTCTGTGATGTGGTTGGCCTGGGCAGTGAATTTAGCACGCTTTAGTGGTAAAGATGGGTTTCTCCTTTGTTGTATCGAGCTTTGCCCTCAGACATGTGAGATCAGGTCACACAGATCTTTCCTCGTAAGCTTTCTGCCTCTAAACTTCTCCGTATTCACGGGCTCATTATGAGTAGTTGTCAACACTGGGCGGCCATGTGTGTGTTATCACGACGTTATCGCGAGAATTGCGTACTATCACGAGAATACATGTGCAGCCGTGTGATATGTCTTGAGCTCATCACCAGTAAGCACAGGATCATTGTTACATGCCTTTTTAATGTCGTTTATTCTGCAAACCAACAAAAGCAAAACTATTTACAGTTTTTTTCAATTGCTTTTCTTCCAAAATTTTTCGGTTACATGGTTTATTTCAGTAACATTCAAAATGTTTCAAGCAAAGGAGCCGAGTCAACTGGGGTTAGATGCCCGTTAATGCCATTAAGTTATTACCAATAGTAAACTTAGTATTCTTCAGTCTACCACTGCTGGAGCCCTTGCCAAAGAATGTGACGGCTCTAGTGTTGAATGTCAAGAGGCTTGGTATCCCAAGAGAACAGACATGATGAACCAAAGATCTGAAAAGTCTGAGTAGGGTTATTGCCAGACACAAAAAGTACAGCAATCCAGGTAAAAAAAAAAACTATTCTTGCAGCTTTTCTGGTACACAACCTAAACATTGCACCTAAAGCAGTGTTATTTCCTCCACAATGAATACTGATGTACCAACATTTGAGGGCCTAATGGCACAATGCACATCTTAAAATTGTTAAACTGTGGGTATAAGCTTTGTTCAAACTGTCTTTAATGCATGATTAACAACCCAGGTGAGAGAATCACGAAAAAGGTGAATCAGTTCAGCCAATTAAGAATGTAACATAATATGCAAGATAAGAATTCTGATTGAACTTCTTGTCTAGCTGAGCCGATTTACTCGTTTTGTGACTCTTCAAACTGTTCTGAGATAATTTGGCTTTCCACTTTACAGTAGTTGTTGGGACCAAGTCATGACAGTGTCAAATCTAGAGAACACTTTAGCATCAACTCACCAATAGATACCAATAATCAAACTGCAGCCTACTTGAGTAAAGTTTTTAACATAATAAACACCCCAAAAGTGGTCTGCTGATCAAAAATATTTAAAACTCTCAGCAGCTGGTATTCAAAAAAAATTCAGACCCAAGTAGTAACTACACACATCAGCAATGATTAAAAAACAACAAATAAGCCATTTGCAAAGAGTAGTCTGTAAATACCAACTTCTCCAAATTAGGCATATGCTGGGACAAGATCACCTTCTGTCAAACCAAGAGAAATAAATTCCTAACAGTGAACTTAAGTGGTAAATCCCAGACTTCCGAACCCTCAACAGCAGTAAATGAACAGGTGAACAAATGCAACTAAAAAGTACTAGGTAAATTTGCAATTCCCCTTGAGGTTTAGTGACAAAACCCATGATAAAATTTTAACATCCACAAACTTGCCCCAAGAAACTGTCTCCACTTCTTTCAAATCAAATCTGAGTCAAAGCCCTAACACCTAATACATAACCAAGTCATCAGGAGTGTATCAGCAAATCTAATAACCCAACCTTTTTTATTTTTTTATTGAAAGAGTGATTAATTCAAGCTTCCTCTGTTCCTTGGGAAACGCAATGTTTCCAAATGACAAAATGTCTTGTGTTTTGAAGTTCACCGATTCATCCCCCAGTCCACTCAGCTCCTGACAGTACAGACTCCAGCCCTTAATAATCCTGCACTCTCAGCAGTAATCTAAACAGGAAATTTGAAGGGAAAAAAATCCACTCTTCATTTAAACAAAAGGAAAGGAAAAAAGAAAAGAAAGTAAACCATCACCAAAATCATCTTAAATGACAACAGTCTGCAGCTCCAATCTATAGCCACCGAGTGTAGCTTTGACGTTGATCAGATGTATACGATTCAGGTTAAATAGCAGACAACAGTAAGTGAACCTACAGAAAACAAAATCTGGTAGAACACTCCTTCTTTCGCTCCACTTAAATGGTTTCTAACTTCAATTTTTATTAAAAGAACATTTCATCTGTAAGTCATTGAAGACTGGACTTTACAAGTTAAGGCATGTTGAACGTATAACTGAAACAAAATACACTAGGATAGGGGGGAAAAACAAAACGCAACCTTGTACATTATTTACAAAGCAGATAGCACATTACATTATTGAGCTTGTCTGCATGTTTTCTTGATACATAACCGAGGTACGTGCCTCAATTATTTGTGAAAATGAGCCTATGTAAGTGAATGTAAATCATCTTTTGTGTGGGGATGTAGTGTGAAAATGTGGTACTCTTGTTTCTGTAATCTATGTGTAGAACTGGACATGTTAACTATGTGAATGTTTGGTGTGTCATGTTGAGAAGTCCTTTTTTTCTCCTTTTTACAATTCTCTCAGTTCATCTACTTAAACAGCTGCAGGGATAGCTGCTAGCTTGGATGTAATCAGGTTAGATATACCCGAATCAAACTCGAACCCTCCGTCTGACTTTTTGCCAGAGGGCAGGCCTGCTTGCCTCGCTGGTGAGAATTCCAAACAACCACCAATGAGTGTCAGGCCATGATGGATGATGCAGTCAACATCTCTCCATCGTAGCAAATTTTGATCCTCTTCTACAGATGAAATTAGTCTGTTCAAACCCCAAACACTGACTTGATATCAAACAGATGGAATCCAATGCAAATTATTCAATTCTGCATCTGGTGAATGGCTGACTGATTATGCCGGGGGCCTAACCAGTGCATGGTCAAGACAGCAGGTCTTGGGATTTGAGTTCAAAGGGCAGGAGTTAACCGGTGCAGAGTTTGGCTGTATAATCTCCTTTTAAAGGGCAGCTTACAGAGAACAGCTGGAATCCTGTCAGAAGACAAAGAGAACAAGATAATAATCGTGAGCTATGGCTTGATCACTGCACTAAATTGACTTGTTTGTGGAGTCTATGTATGGTAGTATGGCTCATTAGGAATCTTAGAAAGTCACATCTTGAAGAAGGCAATAGCCACTACATGTGCTTGGCTATCTTTGCTTCTTCAGTATTGTCGTAAATGGCAATGCCACTATAATAGAGGCTGTTTGACTCTCTGTCTATACTCAGAGTGCTTTGGTTTGGAGTAACTATTTCTTCAATAAACATTTTACCGGATTACAAAATGCCAAAAAGATTCACAAGGCAATAAAAAAATATCAAAATCTAACTTAAGGATTATAAATGGCACTTAGCGAGTAAAATGTCAGCAAGATAGACTAAAAATTTAATAAAATAGACATCTTACTGTCACCAGGGCTCCCTCTCACGTTGTCACTGTATTGCTGTCTGGATAGGCAGCAAGCTAGGAGGCCGAGTGGTTGTCGAATAAAGAGATTCCTTCTCTATGGCCCGTCTGACCTTCCATCATCCGCCCCTTTACTGTGTCTGTTGGTTGGACACTACAGACTGGACAATCTGTGGCCACTGCAGCATCCACTTTGATAAATAATTATCATCAAGTCTTGGAGCCACAGCAGTGTCCTACAACTCAATCCATGTGGTTTTCCTCTCAGTCCTTGTTAACAGCATGGTTACTCAAAACCTAACGGAAACCCACCTCAAGTCAATTTGTCACAAAACTATATTCAAAAGGAGTTTGATTTTTTTTAGAACATTCACTCCTTGTAATCAATGTATAATGAATTTTCCTTCATCCGTTCACAAGTCTATTTTCTCCTCTGAAAGGTAATACAAAAATATGGTTATGTACAGGACGTGGGAGAAGACGTGCTCCTCTAGTCTCTTATTTCAGTTTGGGAATATCTTGTTTTTAGCGACGTAGTCCTCGAAATCCCACAGTTGTAATTGTGCTCCCTTCCCCAAAATGGTACCTCACAGCTTGAATGAACAAAAGTGCATAGGTGAGTTGGTGAGGGCAAGGTGTGAGCGCTCGTGAGGGCTGAGGCAGGGATGAGTGCACACATAACGTGCACCCTTATCGCGTCCCCCCCAAGGTTTAGGTTACAGCCCTGCACTCCACTCGCCACAAAATGAAGACAATCTTTGATTTTTCTCCTCCGCTTTGATCATCAGGTCTCATGATCCAAGACTGCGCCAACGGTCCAACAGGAGGATCTGGTCGTCTCATTGTGATGCCATGCCACTCCGCCTCAAAAAAAACAACAATAAAGCAACAAAACAAAAAAAACTAAAAAAGAACAAAAACACACAAATCCATGTCCACTCAATGTCCATCCATATGGCAGAAGCGCACTTGCAAACCCCCACCTTTCAAACAAACTTTAGAAAGAATAAGAAAAAATAATTCAAGGAAAAATAAACTGCACCCACAAAAATCCATGTGGTTTGTAAACAACCAAAGCTCCAGTATGGAATTGTATGAGTCCTTTTATAGTCATTGTTTGTACGACCAGGATTGTAGAGGCAGTGTGTTCAACTGTATCCATCCCGAGTTCTTCTTGTTAAAAAAAACAAAACAAAACAAAAAAAACCTTCCTAAATGCATGTCTGAAGCTTTTTTTTGTACGTTTCCATTTTTTTTGAAATCTTGAGGAAAAACAAATCTGGTATCAGCACTGTTTTCTTGTCTTTTTTTGGAATACATTCAATATTTTCTTAAGAAATAATACAAACACACTTCACATGGCGGTAATGAAAAACCAATGGAAACAAAATTAAGAAAAAAAAATTAAAAAACAAAAATAGCAGCCCCAAGTGCTCATATTCTTAGTCCAAATACTTTTTAAACTTTGTATATAATGTATATATTCATATATATTTTTCATTAAAAAAAGAAGTTATCAAATTGCAACCACAAATAAGTAACACAATATGCTAAAATTTCATGCACCATCCTGTGCACTTGCACATTAAGATGCTGTATTTTTTTTTCTTTAGCAGTCAGAAACTCGACACCTTTCATTCACAAGTTCGAGAGCTGACAAAAGGCAACGTGATCACACCCCAGGAAAAAAACAACAGACTGGACTAACTTTTTGATGGATCACCACCCAGACTAAGCTCGAAGTATTTACGGTAACACACGAAAAAAAAAGTTACGTACATTACATACACTGTGCTGAGCACTGACACAGGTCAACTCGCTCTCAAAAAAAGTCAATGTCTGAATGGCCACTCAACCTACCCAAGTTCTTAGGCACAAATGTGCATTCATACACATACAAATAGCACATCCACACAAATGAGTACCTGTACTCTACACTCATTTATCTGAACAGTAAATGAACACAGGTGCATGTGTGTGCAAACACACACACACACGCAATTCCATTCTCTCACACACTCACAAATTAATGTCCCTTATGATTTGCCCTGTCTCTGTGTCCTTACAGGTCTAGAGACAGCTCCCAACAGGAGACGCAAAGGGAAGGTTAAAAGAAAATAAATCTAAGGGGTGGCCAACACACAATGAACACAAAGCAAACATTTAAAAATGTATGCATTTCTTTTAAGCCTATCTGGGGATGAGGAGCTGGTGAGAGAAAGGATGTGTTGTGCAATTGCCCCTTCCCCCCTCTCAGTCAGTCAGTCAGTCATTCATTGTTTCATTCGTTCATCGATTCATTCACTCTCTCAAAACACGCAAAGCAAGTCCCCATCCGGAAGTGGGACGCACACATTCTACAAGAGAATACTAAATTATCATTTGAAAAAAAGCAGACAAAAAAATGGCCTCTTATGTTTCATACATCTTGGTAAGCAGTGACCCCCCCAAAAGGAAAAAACAAAACAAAATATTGTGCAGACTGGTATAATGATACACACCAACCCTCACAATCAGTCACTCTCACAGTCGCTCATACGCATTCACAAAAATATTCCTTTCTACAACTAACCCCATTTGTTGTTTTTTTTGTTTTTTTGTTTTCATTTTTTAGGCAAGTGCAAATCTTCAAGTTTTTTTATAATCCGTTTTTCAATAGCTTTACTTTTTTTATAAATGTAAAAAACGCTAAACAAGAGAAATATCAACAGTGTTTGTCTTTTGAGAAAGGATTTGCTTTCTGATAAGGTTTCAACTGAAAAGAAGGTCCCCCTGACTTTGGGGCCGTAGTGGGATCAGCGGTAGAGCGCGCATGCCTCCAAGTCGGGCATTGCGGGTTCGATCCCACCATGGGACGTCAGGAAAGGGCATCCGGCCTTAATCCCCCATGCTTGGGTAAATGTGAGGCATTTATTGTGAAGCGCTTTAAATGGTCGCCAGACTAGAAGAGCGCTATGTAATAATGATTCCATTTACCATTTACTTTGAAAACCTACCAGCCTCACCGTCCACCCTGCCACCTCGGTTTCATTTCCCCCTTTTCCAGTTCCAATCCCCCTATGTGCACACAGGGCATTGTATATCAAATACAAACACACACCATGTGCACACTTATTCTAAAAAAAATAAATCAAATCCCATCTCAATAAAGTGCATTAGTTTATTATAAGGTGCTTAATCTTTTGAGTGCCAGAGGATACCTATCTTACTTTTAACCTCTCCCTGCAGACACACACAAACACAGCCCTACCCCCTCCCCTGCTCAAGTGTTTTAACTGGTGCTGCAGGGAGCTTTTTATCCCCCCATTCCAAGGGAGGCCAAAGCTGGAAGGTGCAGATTCATGCTGCCCCCACCTGCCTCGCGCCTACCTCCCTTGCATGCTTATCCCCCTCACCCTTCTCCCCCTGGTTCCCCCAGCAGTGCACATTCGTCATCAGGTTTGTCTGATTAAAAGACAGAAGGCCTCAGGTAGCTATTGCTGCTGCGCTGCGTCACATCAGTAATCCTCCCCCATCTCCATCTCATTCAGGCTCAGACACTCGCCCGTGTTATGGAATGAGTACCCTGCAGAGAGGAGTGGGGGGAGAGGGAGAGGAGAGAGAGAGAGAGAGAGAGAGAGAGAGAGAAAATAGGAATTGGACATTGGAAAGGGCAGATGGATGAATGAAAGGAATGAGAGAAGACAGTAAATTGAGATGTGAGGAGGATAGAAGTAAGGGAGGAAGGAGAATATTGAGGAAACAGAAGAGAGGAGGTTAGAAATGACAGTGTTGAAGCGGAAAAATCTGCTGCAAAGAATCTGAAAAATCTGGATTGGCTAAACTTTGGAATGTTTTACATGTAGATGTGGGGAATCTGAGACTTTCATCACTTACAATAAAAAAGGAAAAACACTATTTATATGTACTGCTTATGTTCAGCTAAAGATAAAACTCAGTTTTGTATAGTTCAAGTTAATGATTGTTTTCACCTTAAATTATTTTTTTTAAATAAATAAAAATTCTAATTTAGGAATCAACTAATCAGCCTAGCTGATTATCAGATCCAATAATCAGGATTTTGCCGATAATAGGAATAGTTAAGGTTTCATCCAATTGCCAATAAAATAAATTGATTTTAAAATGTGCTACTTTCACCCTGATGCAGCCACCTATCTGTCTGTAGTCACCACTCTGGTTTCGAGCAATGTCCTGCCAAAAGTACATCTGGTAGGTTATTACTTATGATATGTAATCAATCAACACTGAAGCCTACTGTACCACAGACACAAAGGAACACATTTGCAGACTGGAGGAAGTCCAGAGAATAAGTGGGGCAGTGCTTCAAAGGTAAGGCAGCAGAAACTACCAAAACTGCAATAGACATTACAATCCTCTACGATGAAGTTTTAAAAACACAAGCTTATGATCTCCATCTATGATGACAAGCATATCCAATTTCCAAGTTACCCCATTGAAAATGCTAAAATATTGCTCTTTATTGCATTACCAGGACAATTGACTATAATGGGATACGTTAATTTATGCAGTAAAAGCTATCTTTAAATAAAGTGGGTGTCAGTGCAACTGGAATTTATTTTAGCTACCATATTTAGAACATAACATCAGTCTTCTTTAAAAAAGTTTAAGTTTCACCCAAAAAAATAAAATTGGCATTTTTTGGACATTATTAAAAAGTTTTACAATTTCTACATTCAAACAGTTGGCAGCATAGCTAATATAGGTTTTTGGTCAAGTTCTGAATATTCTTGGGAGGGGTGGGTCAAAGTATCTCTTTAGAGACACAACCTAGACTTGGGCCAGTAAAAAAGTAATACTTTAAGGTTTATTGTGTTTATTTTATCTATAAAATAAGAACAAAATAAAACAAATGAGTAAGCACTGTAAACGGAGGTCATTTACCTAAGATGCTGGGGTCAGAATGCAGCATCATGGGCTGTTTCTTCTTCATCTTTCCTCCCTGGTTGTCATAGAGACCAGCCTTGCTCATGTGACTGGTGTGGAACATGGACTGCAGGGTGCTGGGGTTCATACCTCGCATGGAGTCCTAACCGAAAGACAGACGGGTAGTACGAGGGAAAGGAATCAATGGTGAGAGGCAGAGGGAGAGAGGAAAAATAACAACAGTGAAATAGAGATGGGTAGATGAGAAAGGATGGATTAAAACACACAGTTTAAAATATTAAAGAATGAGACAATGATTTCTGACATAAAGAAACGTCACTTAAGACAACATGACAGAAGAAGTCGGTAGCTTTAACTTGTGTATTGTATTCCCTGATGTACTTACTAATGACAGTCTAAACAAAAGTAAACCTTTGGGTCAGAATTTACCTGCAGGGGGAAGTTCATATTTATTCCAGCCACTTCCTTTGATAACTGGAATAAAAAATAAACAAGAAAAAGCTTTACTTCTTAATATATTTCAACTAAAAACATACCCTTAAAAGTTTTCACTAATTTTGCACAATCAACCCAAAGCCACTGTCATGAACAATATGAAGGGCTACCTATTTTTTAATGGAAGTCAACCATTAGGTGTCTGGAAGTCCATTTTTCAATGTACCTTTATCATTTTTAACTCAACAGAGTCAAAAACACTGAAATGTTTATTGCTTATGTTTGCTTCTGCAAGATTTCTTTTAGTTGAATTACTCATTATTCTATAGCTTACTGAGATTAAACCAGAAATCAATATAGAATGTACAAACTCAGACATTGCAATATTAGCCTGCTTAAGAGCTTTTGAATTGAAACTGAAGTCATTCTACAATTAATTAAGCTGACAAAGCCTCAACTTTGCACACATTCAGGGAGGGAGGACAAATACCTGCTGCTGCTGTCTCTGTTGGTTAGCTTTCTGTTTGGCACGTCTCTCCAGGAACTGTTTGGCGAACTCTTTGGCTTCCACTGTGTCCCCTAGGTAGGACCGGATGAAATCCAGCACCGCATAGGGAGACTCCACCTCCTTCAGGTAAGCCACAATTGTGGCAACTTAATAAAGAAACACAGAAGGACACATATTTATTAAGTAGTACATAGGCTGCATTTAAAGTCTGTTACTCCCACAAAAAATGAGCAAGAAGAGAAAAGGTAAGAAATAATGTATTTGGTACCCTCCACATCAAAAAGAATCAGGGAAAGTGTACTCAGTAGGAAGTTTAACATTACCGATACATTATTAAGGCAATATGTTCACTTTAAAAATGAACTAAGAAACCCTTACTAAAAACTCTTGCAATTAACCAGGAATAATACAATAATGCTTTGTTAGTTTATTGTTTTCTTTTTCAGAAGCCAATAAAAATGTCCAAAAAAATCAGCTTGCAAATCTATGGCAGGCTTGAAAATAGATGAAGAGGTAAAACATTAGCAGACATACCATCCAGGGAAGAGGAGGAGTTGTTGGCAGAGGTGTTGAGGGCGTGCAGCATCTGTTCACACCAGGTGGTGAAGCCATCCTGAGGTTTCATCCCCTGGAGCAGCTTAAGCAGCTTCTCCTCTTCCTCTGTCCGCTTACGGCGCATCATGTACTGATCACTTGAAATACAACAGACAGAAACCATAAATTCTTGTTCAACCAATAAGACACTTTGAGAAACCAAAGCTAGTTAAGCGCTTTGAGTAGAACTCCCGGCAAATAGGACACAACATAGCTAAATGGTTCACCATAGATGCTAGCTTAATAACACACCCACACCCACAAGTCCACATAAGGGAATCCCAGAAAGTCTAAATAAGTTCATCTGGAAAAAATATTCAAAAGTTTGGGTTTATGTAGCACCCATATCTTTTAGTAACATTGCCAGTGCAACTGGAATTTATTTTAGGTACCATGTCAAAAACATAACATTACTTACCTATGTGAGTAATTAATTTTACTTGATATAGGTAGTGGATGGTCATAATAACACAAGCCAATATTGAGTCTTGTAGAGCTCATTTCAAAGTGATGGTGAATGTCAGCAAGATCAACAGTTTTTGTTTTAAGATAATGTTGAAAAGTTCTCTTTTAGTTATACAATGTCTTACCTGAGCGAAGGGCTGCTACGACTGTTTTTCATGCCCATATTGTTGTTGCTGCTGCCACGGAGACCAGCCTGGTTCTTTACTGCTTCATCCCACATGGCCATGCCTCCAGCGGAGGAGCCGCCACTGCTGGTTTTCCCTTCCATACCTCCAGGTCCTCCCCACATACCAACACCATCCCCCCACTGGCCTCCCATTGACATACCGGGGTGCTGAAAACAGAACATTTTAAGATAGTCTTACTGATGCAATATCTTAGTTATTCATTTATTATACTGTCAAATGTATTCTTCATGGGGTTTTTATAAGTCTCAAATGACTAGAACAAATTCCTAGCGTGTGTAAGCCTTCTTGGCACTAAATAAATTTGAACCAAGCTTCTGTCACAATGGCATATTTTACATCCCAAATTTCTGTTTGCATTCTACGCAACAGTCTTTCCTCTCTGCATTACAGCCTATATATTGGGCCGCAGTAGCTAAACAGTACAGCGCACACCTCCAAGTCAGGCGTCATGGGTTTGATTTCACCACAGGACATCAGGAAAGGGCATCTAGCCTTAATCCCGCATGCTTGGTGAATGTGAGATGCTTGGTAAATGTGAGGATATATTGTCAAGTGCTTTGAGTGGTAGCTAGAATAGTAAAGCACTACATAAAATTACCCCATTTAACATTATATATAGCTTCTAAGTACTCACTCGGTCTCTCTGCTGCTGGGCCCTCTGCTGTTGCTGCTGCTGCTTCAGTACCCTCTCTGCTTCTTGCTGCATTTCCAGGAGGGCTAAAGCAGTTGGCTTTCCTGCTTTTGAAAGCCCAGAAGAGGAAGCCCCGCTCCAGCCTGAGCTACCTGCCCCAGGCCCCTGTTGCTGAGGGGCCTGTTGAAGCAACTTCATGATCAGTTCTTCCTGCTGACGCTTCTTCAGGGAGGGCCACACAAAGAAACGCACAACCATACACACAAAAAGTGGATCAAAACTTAATTTGTTGAAATCTCTGACCCAAAATACTTCTATGGATATGCAGAGTGGCATAACTGTAACTAGTTTTCATGACAACAGGTACATTGTATCCTGTTGTTTTTTTTATCACAATCTTCTTCATACCTGCTTGCGTCTGAAGAGCTCCTCTTCCTCCCTTCTTTTCTGTTCCTCCTGCTGCCTTCTCTTCTCTTCCCTCCGCTTACGCTGCTCCTCCTCCTCACGCTTCGCCCTGAGTTCAGCGTCTCGCCTCTCCTGGTGGAGCTGTGGGGGGTTAAAAGGTTTGGGGGCAAATTAAGTCAAAGGATGAAGAGCAAATTTAGGAACAACAAATGCTTTGAGATTTCCCAGCATTTAAATTAGGGATGTCAGTTTTAGTTAATTTTGGTTTTGAGAGACAAATAACTATTAACCTGCAACTAACCAGTTAGTTTTTAAGAAAAAAATATAAAAATGGCGTGAAATACAAGTCTGGGACTCCATTGATTCAATGAGGTTTAGGGTTGTATTTTAATGCGCTGTCCATTCAGAGGTGCTGAAATTTTGATGTCTTATGTTGTAAATGTCTTGTCTTATGTTTAATTTTCTCTTGACTTTACTAAAGTTTATTACTGCATTTTGATAAGGCCATCATTGCAAAAGAGAATGTATAGTCAATGATTCCACTTGATAAAATAAAGATTGACGGATGAACTACAGAATTATTCTTTTATTAATATGAAGAGCAAAACAGAACCTAGGCCAACAAATTTCGAAATTGTGGACCTGCATAGTGGTCAAATCACTAATGCTCCAGCACTTCTTGTACTACTGCACACAAGAAATAAATCTGAAAGTGCTTCATTAAAAGTTCAACTGCCCTTAAATTTAAAAAACAAAACAACATTATTTAACATTTTGATTTGGCAAGCAGCATATTATTTTGCTGCATCTGACAGAAAACTTGAATTTTCCAATTTAACGTGGATAAGGAAAATATTAAGAACTTTAGATCTCAGTTCTGATTGGGCGAAAGGCGGGGTACACCCTGTATAGGTCGCTAATCTATCACAGGGAAGAGCAGTTAGGGAAACAGTGTCTTGCTCAAGGACACCTCGACACGCTTCTCTCCAGGTTTGGGGATTGAACCTGCAACCTTTCGATCGCCAGGTGACTGCTCTACCCACCGACCCACGCTGCCCACATTACAGCCCATTTCTCTTAATGTATGTTAGGGGTTTAAAAGTTTGGCCCATCTTACCAGTTCCTCGTTAGTATAGTGGTGAGTATCCCCCCCTGTCACGCGGGAGACCGGGGTTCAATTCCCCGACGGGGAGTATTGTTTATGGGGCGGCATAGCTCAGTGGGTAGAGCGGTTGCCTGGCAATCGGAACATTGCAGGTTCGATTCCCGGTTCTGCGTACAGCATGTCGAGGTGTCCTTGAGCAAGACACTTAACCCCTAAATGCTCCCCGAGCGCCATATGTTGGCAGCTCACTGCTCCTATACAATAGGTTGGGTCAAAAATGCAGAGAACAAATTTCCCCTTGCGGGACTGATAAGGGAATCATTATTAT
>OMLC01096940.1:0-14601 GCA_900302585.1 Regalecus glesne | reverse complement strand
ACTTTTGTGTTTGGTTTTATTTGTCTATTTAATAAATTTACCATAAAAAATATTCTGCTTCTACATTCATATCACTAAACTATTTAGCAAATTTCCCCTCATGGGACTGATAAAGGAATATCTTATCTTATCTTAAATGACACAGAACATTTTTTTCCCAAGATCTAAATTTGCAATTTACAAGGGTGGTGCACTGACAGTGCTCAATGCACAGCCTTCATCATAGCCCCTTGTCTGAATACTGGTAAATTGGTGAAGGTCGAACAAGCCACAAGCCCTCTGTGACATTGACTTTACTTTTTTCTTTTTTTACCATCTAATCCACCCAAGATACTGTAGCCTCCACTCTCTGCCTAGGGTGAATAATGCTGCAAGGATTAACGGCGAAGCAGTGCGGGGTGCAATATGCTCTCAGTGCACTCGCTGCATAAAAATACTTTTCATAAACCTGTGTATCGGATTAAAAACTCCCCCAAACCCGTGGTGCAATAATAGAGAGTGAATGCTGGGCAACAATGGATGTCCTGAACTTTTGACATGGGCTTTGCATTTTCCTTTTCATTACTCTTTTCTCGGAGCTATTTTTGAGTAAAGGCTTCGCCGAAATTTGACTGAATTGAGCTTTGCATCGCATTAGCAGGATGTTTTCAGAGGCCTTTGAGCACCACGCAAAACATTTTGATGCGTGTGAAAACGAGGATTTGGGTGCCACAAAGAGTTTAACAGTCATGTCAGAGCCATCACCTTTAAGTAATACAACAGATTAACGTGGATGCTGCGTCTATGCATATTTATTTGTATTGGATCTGGGTTGTACCTCATCTCTCGCTGTGCGGATCGTATAGCATATTTGTCCCTTCATGACAAAGCTGCTATGGCTCTTGTAGTTCTGGAGAGGCTCTGCACGTTTTCAGAGTCGCTTGTGCCTTTTCAGCCGTCCTCTACCCCCCCGCTCAGAAAAATACTGAGGTAAAAACCCCCTGTTGTATTAAAATGAGATAGAGGTCCATTTTTACGTGTAACAATTAGTCCCCACGTTGTGGGGTTGGGCAGAGACTTAGATGGAGCTCGGGGGATTAAGGCCAATAGCGATAGATACCAGTCCCCACCCATGTTGCATTAAAATGAGAAGTACAGTAGTCCCTACATTGTCGGGGTGGACGGGGACTTCGATGGATTTTGGTGGACTAAGACCAGATATTCTTCCTCATGTCCAACAGTGGGTTTGAACCCATAACATCAGCCTCACAACTTCCTCAAGTGCATGCTCCAGCATGGCCCCCTCTCTGCTGCACTAAAACGACAGGTCCATTCTACAAGTAGTGCCCATGTTGTGGGGATGGACATGGATTAAAGGCCAGATGCCCTTCCCAATGCACCACAGGGGGATCAAACTCAACCCCTCCAGACTGTCAGCTGCCGATGTGCACGTCCTACCACTGAGCTGCCATGACCCCCTCTCCGTTGTCATAAAATAAAGCACCCAGATACAAACTGTGGTGGAGGTCCTTTTTTAAATGTCATGGTTAGTCCCCATAAGATTTAGATGGAGGTTGGGGGGATTAAGACTGCATAGCCTTGCTTAGTCCAGGCATTGGGTTTGAACCCGCAACATCTGACCCGTCAGTTCCTGAAGCACACGCTCTGCCACTGAGCTACCACGGCTCAGTAGACGACATACCGTAGTCTCTCCTTCAAACGGGAGATCTGTTGCTCTCTGGGGGGATCTTTGTGCAGTGGAGGTCATTGTTGTTCCTCAGGCTTTTGATACGGCCTCCTGGTTTTGGTTAGACAGATTGGGAACCCTCACAGCAGGAAGCTTGGTTGGGATGAGGTCTGCGTGCTGGTCCATGTGCCCATGTCTTTATTCGGTGATGCACATGCACACAAAGACAAGCCTGTAGTCCAAGACTGCATTTTAGTCCATCAACTTCCAGCAGAGACCTCCCAGTGATTTCAAATACTGCTCACACAGAGAGGGTTGGTCCCCCTTGATTTCTTCTTTTTGAAAGTCCTGACACTCGAGCAGGGGAACACAAACTCTCAAAATAAAAAAAAATCCCAAACATACACACTCGAGATAACCAATCCACACTGCTTTGCTACTGGTATTTTCAAATGCATCCTTTTTGAGAGAAGAAGACATTTGTTCTCAGCATTTAACCCATATAAGAACAATGAGCAGCCGCAGCACCCAGGGACCAGTTAGGGTTTCAGCATCTTGCTCAAGGACACGTTGACATGCTTTTTGTAGGGGCCAAGGATTGAACCACCAATCCTCCGCTTACTTTGATGACTGGCCTGCCGCCTGAGGTGAACCTACTCACAAAGCATGGCTGCTCGGTGGATCTAGCATCTTGCCGTAGCCTAACTAGCTGAGTGCTTGAAGGAGGCTTTGGCATAGTAAGATGCCTCAATTATTGTCCTCCACTTCGCATAGTGCCTCTGTGCTTGCTGGCTAATTGATGGGGTTTTTCCCCCTGATTTCTTTGGGGGAAACAAATGAACAGATGTACATTAATTTACTATGAGGCAATTGCTTCCATTGCCATCATCGCCCATCCGTTACCATTCCACCGGCATCGGAGACATGGAAAACTAGAGTAATACCTTCTGCGAGTAATAGAACCATGTTGGTGTTTCTATCCTGTTGTTGTTGACTCAACCTGTCAGGTTCATTATTTTTGTCGCTGACAAATGTGAGCCGGGTTTCAGCGAGTTTGGCGAGTTTCATATTCCTGAAAGAGGCGACTGGTGTTTCTTGCAAGGCTTTAATTGCAAACTCACTTGGAAGCTCCTTCCTGCTGTCTTGGCATGTTTTCCCTCCCCACTGAGATCAAAACGACACATTGCTGATTGAGTGAAAGACGATGAAAGGAATCGTATTAGTGTTATTACTGGCATCCATAAAACACACATTTTACATGGACTGTGAACACAGGGAGCTGATGAATGATGCAATAGTCAGCTAAAGTCTTGCTTTATGCCACACATAACAATTTCAATACTCCTGCGAACAAACATGCATCAGTGTGAGTGTCTGCATGTGCGAATGGATCCTAGGGGTGGTGTAGCTCAACTCTGCTGGTATTCAGAGATCACTTTCTGGCCCCTACAGAAAGTGTGTCAAGGTGTCCTTGAGCAGGATCCTGAAACTGCAACTGCTCCACCACATCATGTGGCAGCTGTGCACCCTGCTCCTATACAGTAGGATGGGTTAAAGGTAGAGAACAAATTCCACCAGCCATGGCTGTGCAGCAAATAAAACACTTTTATTCTAGTATGCTAAGCAGGCAAGAACATAAATATGTGTGTGTGTGTGTGTGTGTGTGTGTGTACAGTACATTTCTCCTGTGGCCCACCCTAAGGCCCCGAGCTACACCACCTCCCATCTATCATGTGCACATGAGCATGTGTGAAGTTCCGATCCTAGAGGCCATATTGATCGTACCCTGGCAGGTCCTCAGATGAATAATCAAAACCGGCGATCAGCGGTCCTTCCTGATCAATAGCTATTTGGACACCAGGGCTCTGGAGCAGCAATTCATAATAAAAAAGAAAAGCCACAATATAAACATCTGCCGTCTTTTGTTATGACAATATCCACCTGACCGTGGTCAGAACAATGGGTCGGATCAAGTTCATCACAAGGTAAGTCCTGTAACAGTCGCCTGGTTGGAGTGTGACTGCCATGGCAGTAATCGATCCATGTCAGGAGGTAAACACTAACATCGCCAAAAACTGAGGAGCTCCGCCGAAAGCTGCTCCATCTTCTAGGCAGTAGAGCCATAAAGGCCCGTTTTTACATGTCACCATTAGTCCCTACGTTGTGGGGTGGACATAGACTTGGATGGAGCTTAGGGAAATGCCCCAGGTCAGATGCCCTTCCTGATGCCCCACCGTTTGTTTGAACCTACAGCCTCTGGCTTGTCAGTTCCCAAAGCATGGATTTTTACCACTGAGCTACCGCAGCCCCAAAGTCGTATACCTGTACACACCTCCCTGAAATTGTTAGCATGTGTGTTAACGTGTTCTCTTTTTCACAGGCTCGCAATTGAAACGAGTCACATGGGATCTAATCTGTAAAACTTCCTCTTTATGCCTGGAGCAGAGTCCAGTTGTTGCCCTCTTTAGCTCTGGACACCGAACTTGGGTAGAACAATTTTCTGTGAGTTTCATCATCAGTATTGTGCTCACTATCCCTGGTGCAAAGACCATAAATATACATCCACAATGAGCCCAGATATATTAAAGAAGAAGAAGAAGAAGAGGAGCAGGAGGAAAAAGAGATGACGAAAAATAAACTTTGTTTTACCAGTGTATTGCCACACGATACAGGCCGTCAGAATGTGTTCTCTGCATTTAAACCATCCTATTGTATACGATCAGTGAGCAGCCGGCATGTGGTGCTCAGGGAACAGTTAAGGTTTAGTGTTTTGCTCAAGGACACTTTGACACGGACAAGGGATCAAACCACCAATCTTCTGATTACTCGACTACCGCCCTACCTCTTCACCTTAAGATGGTTAAGAGCCACCCATAGTGTCACAGAAACTCTCTCAGTCATGTGCAACACAAGCTTAGATGGAACTTTTCCCATCAAACTAGCGCAAATAAAAAAAGGACTTTGTTGACAAAAAGATAGTGTGCTATTATCCACAAGGTAGGAATTATTACTTATACCGGATGCTCCGAAATACATCCGTTTCCTGCTACTAGTTTCCTCATCAGCCAGATACACATAGCTACTTTCTAGAACCTGTGTGGTTTGAACGAGAACACAGGCTAACCCTCAGAGTTTTACAATGAACTTGAACTAAAAAAACAATATCATAACATTTTGAATCTGCGTCGATAGTTTCTTTACTGAAAACCACTACTAGTTTTCTTGATATCCTCTCCAATTTTCCTCTTGGTTGCTCACATACAGACACGTCCTGTGTCTAATTTAATCATTTTCTATCCTCGGCTACTAGCGCAGTTTGGGAATTAGTTATTTTCTCAGTTATTTTCTGAAAAGATCAAAGGCGCAAATGTCTGCAGTGGAAAAACACATAAAGAACTGAGAGAACATTCCGCTCAGCTGAGACAAATTCAACCAATTTTGTTACAGAAGTAAAGACACAAAGTCTGAGAAGACATGACGACTGATTTGCACTGAATCGGTCCTTTGCTTGATGCATCGCAGGGTCTCCACAATCCAGCTGATGTGCAGAATGGCTTCTGAAGCAAGTGACATGAGAGAGGACTATCTGCCTTCCACCGCTGCTCACAAGCACCCCGAGTGAGTGCCACAGAGAGGGTTGAGAGTGTGCGAGTGAGGGATTTGAGTCGGCTCTTTTGACAAGGTTTAAACCCGGGCGTCCAATCTTAATCCTACAGGGGGAAATACTTCTCTACCACAGGATTCAGTCATCTACGTTCCACCTCTGACACTGACAGGAAAATACACAGCGTCTCCAAGCATCGTCTCCTTGTTGTGTTGTGCCGCAACATCTGACACATGAGAACACCAGGGTTTCCCTGTCTCGCCAGGAGCTTGGGTCAGGAAGCATTTTTTTGGTACAAAATAGAGGTCGTGACATGCCTTGTAGATCATGACGGGTTCACGGCTTCTTTTTCTGCACAGCCCATGAATCCCTTAAAATACCCTCAGAATATACTTTTTTCAACCTCGCGTCTAAGGACCGGCCTTTATGGCAAGCAGAGCTTCTGTTTTTATCAGAGGGGCTTCATCGTTCAAGATCCAAGAACAATCACAATGAATTGTGAATGTGTCCACCTCAGATGGTGAACACATAGAATAATAATGCGGAGGAGACAAGAATTGTCAAATATCAGCAATGAAAAACTAGAGTCCAAACAACAACTATAAAACATAAGAAAGAAAGTGAGCCACTGTATTTTGACATTGTATTCTGACAGTGAAATGTGTTCTCCCCATTGAACACATCCTATTGTATCATAAATAAGTGAGAGGGGCCCGTTTTACGTGTCATTATTAGTCCCCATGCTGTGGGGGTGGACACAGACTTAGATGGATCTTGGGAGATTAAGGCCAAATGCCCTTCATGATGCCCCACAGTGGATTCGAACCCGCTACCTCTGGCCCAAAGCAAACGCGCTAACCACTGATCTATCATGGCCCCTTGTATAAATAACAAATAGATGAACAAATACACCGTCTCCGTTACAGAGACAATATGTATTGATGAGTGTTTAGAATGTAAAAACAACAGATTTAGCCAACAGGCTAATTTTCATATCTTGTCCCAATAATTTGAGGGTTCGGTGTATTGCTCAAGGACACTTCCAAAAACTTTCTGAAGGAACCAGAAGGGCACCAATATTCCAATCACTAGAAGACTGCCGTACCTCCTGAGCAATGCCGCCCCTATATAAGAATAGGAGCGGTGGGCATCTGCAGCATCTGGAGACTGACTCCAGTTCATTTTCACACTGCCTTGCTCAGGGGCAGAGGCAGGAGTAATAACCCTAACATGCATGTCTTTTTGATGGTGGGAGGAAACCGGGGCACCTGGAGGAAACCCACAAGAACTCGGGGAAAACATGCAAACTCAACACGGAAAGGACCTGCAAAGGACTGGGATTCGAACCAGGACCTTCTTGTGAGAGTGCTAACCACTGCACAACCTCCGTGCCTCCCAACGTAAAGTACAACATACAAGGCAGTTAGGATCAAATCCAACCTACGAGGTGCAAGGGCATCATCAGCAAAAATGCAGTAAGGGTGCAGTGGACAGTTGGAGTGGCTTAAGGTAACATGTGAGTCAATATTGCAGATGTTGCACATGCCCAATTGTGGCAGCACCTCAGTCTCATCAGACGCAGGAGATACCAAAAGAGTAGACCGAGAAAAGAAGCTGTGTTTCAGTCTATTTGTGCATGTGCAGATCGATCTCAACCATTGCGTTATATCTGCCGTATCTCATAAAAGCACCTTAAAGCTGCAGATTTAAAATGTACTAGAAGCACCAAGTCCTCCCAACTCTTTTGCTATGAAGCGATAAAGCAGAGTGGTTGAAAAACGTCCAGGAGATTTGTGTCGACACTGCGTCTGGAATACAGACTCAGACACAGCTAGTCGGACAATAGGAGGCCGAAGGTGTTGTTATCCTTGGCAGGCTAACCTTGCCATAGTCTTCTAGCAAAGGAGACGACATCAACCCACTTACATACCTCTCAAATGCCCAAACCAAGTATTATCTGAAGGAAGGGTCCACAATGGGTCAGAGACAACATGTGAAACATTGCCAAACCTTGGCAGGGAGTGAATAGACCTCTAGGCAGATTGAAAAGTTGGTACTCTGTGTATCCCAGAATTCAATGCTGGGATGATATTGACGACGTTTAATCATTGTATTTTGTATCTTTAAGGGTGAACAAAGGTTCTACTTCAAGGACGAAACTATTTTTTCAGTCTCTGTTCAGTTTCCGTGCAACTGGCAAAACTAAAGTTAGTGACAACAGCTGTCTGAAGTAACCATTCTGCAGCATAAAATATCAATGGCTTGTTTATTCCAGGGTAATTTGCACTATTGCCAGAGACACATGGGAGAATAAATGCTAACTGGATCAATAGCACAGAGGAAAAAGGGGTAAGGGAGAACAAAGCTAACCCTCAAACTTTTCTATTGCCATGGATTCCATCCAATAAGTGCTCTTAACATTGTAAGACTCCAGTCTCAGGGGGATCAGGCAAAATATGGTGTTTTTCTTCCCCCAGTTCCTTAATAGGTCTCTTGGGCTGTCCAACCAATATGTAGCGAGTGGAAAATAAAAACATTGATAATTTGTAAGTTATATGGAGAAAGGGAAACAAGGCTTACTTCCCCAAATAGTGCTTTTCTCATGGCATTCTGTGCCCACTTTTCCTTCTGTACTCCTGTTTTTTGGTCATTTCAATATAAGTTGTTTCCACTCTGCTGAAGGATCCTATTCTTGTTCTGTGCCCATGCGGAGGAAACTCTGTCTCTGGTTCTCAGACAATACGATCTTATAGACAAGCTTGTAAGCTATATGAAGTGTATCAGCAGTTACTATGTTAGATGAGAGGACGGCAGGGTAGGCATATCTTTGATGTAACTTCGAGCCCCCAAGTAAACTTTTTAAAAGCCCAACGCAACTTTAAGCTTCCAATTCACTAAATGTGCGGTAATGTTTGAAGATGTGGTGGTGGTGAAAAGGATGAGGGGTTGTTGGGTTGTTGGTGTTTTTTTGGGGGGGGGGAGTTTAGTTGACATGTTTAGCTTATTCTAAGTCCTTCATAGCGTTGCATAGGAAATATTGCCAACGAATTCTCCAATGCTACAGGTAGGTGTTCTCCATCCATGGTGGAGTTCATCCATACCTTTGAAGAAGAAGAAGAAGAAGAAGAAGAAGAAGAAGCTTGTTTCATTTGTCACTGTACATACATACAATTGTTCTCTGCATTTAACCCATTCTATTGTGAGTGAGCAGCTGCAGTATCAAAGGAAAAACTCCAGTTCTTTATGCTATTGCCTTGCTCAGGGGCACAGGCAGGAGTATTAACCCTAGCATGCATGTCTTTTTGATGGTAGGAGGAACTCTGAGCATCTGAAGGACACCCAAGCAGGAGAATGTGCAAACTACACACTGCTGTGCCACCGTGCCATCCAGACATTTATGTGAGAAAATTCAAATCAAAGAGGCTGACCTTCATGAAGGTCAAGTCATCACAGCTGCAGATTATGAAAATCAGCATTTAGAATAAACGCTATGTGTTGCATGGTGTTGACTAAGATCTGATCATCTCCCCTACATATTCTACAAATAAATGAATGAAACGTCATCCAAAATAGTTTTGGTTTCCGGAGAGAGAGTGACTTCTCATGTAGTATCCTACACATAGGCTGTGGGTGTTCTAGTTTTTTTTTCCTATTTCAAAAATGAAATGTTCTTAGTAAAGTCACATCTTTAAGGGGCAGCATAGCTTAGGAGGTAGGATGGTCATCTAGGGATCAGAAGATTGGTGATTCAATCTCCGGTCCTTCAGAGGGCATGTTGGAGTGTCCCTGAGCAAGACACGAAACCCCTAACTACTTGGGAAAACAGATGAACATTAACCAGCTGGAAAATCTAGGGTATTTATCTATTTGTGTTACCGTTTGGGGGCTATGGCAGCTCAGAAGTAGGGTGTGTGCACAACTTATGAACCAGAGGCAGCGAGTTCAAACCCATCAGGTAGGGCATCAGGCGTTAATCCCCCTCCAGCTCACTCAAAGACTGCAAACCTCTGTAATGAAGGGACTCGTGATACATAAAATGGACCTCTCTCATTATCATATTAGTATTTGGAATCAGTCAGGATACAAAGAGTTACTGTGTTTTCATACAATCCAAAGAAAGTAATTAATGCGCATTATGTTGTCGTTGTTTTTTTATCCTTTCCCTTTGCCTCTGTTGAGGACGTGAGCCTTTTTACCATCACCTTTCCATTGTGATTTGGGTTTTGCATTGTATTTTACCACTAACTGAACGTTATATTGCTTGTATTTGTATTTATTGTGTTCCCTCTGTGCTTTCTCATTACTGATAGCTTATATTTCTTTATCTTCACTATCTTTTTGTTCTGTGCATGCACCACTTGAGGCTGACAGAGGATTTCAATGGCCTTGCACAGTGACAATAACACCATTCATGAATTTTGAGTCTTATTTAAGTCCAGCATTGCTTGAAATGAATTATAATCATCATTCATTGGTCACACAACACAATCACAGCTCTTTTCAACTGGTATGTAATGAAATATCACAACTGGAGATACATTGATGGTAAAGAGTTACTTCTAAACACCGCCTGCTTCTCATTCGGCTACTTAATGCTGCTTAATACAGCCTCTGGTATACTATTGCATCAAACCAGGCTATTCTGTAGAATGAGACTTCTATTAAATCTAAACCTTTTTCATCCCAGCTCAGAAAAAATACATCCTTAAAGTTATAATAGAACTCTACAAACCGACATGGATCTGTGATTTTGTAGATTATGTACTTTCAAAGCCTTTACAAAGCGGCCAGGGACAATGAATCTCCTCATAAATGACCTATTTACTCATCCCCTAGCAGTTTTCTCTACTTCTGGGGATCAGGAATATGATTCAACCAAATATAGGTTGGATAAATTCAAATCCTTTTGGATTCATTTCCACCAGGATGAAGGTTTGGCGCAGAGAGGCAAGGGACAGAGGGGCAGCTGGCTTACAGAGTGCCCCGACTGTGGAGTTGCCCTACTGGGGTCTTAGGCCTGGCCTGTGTCCCTCTTCCACCAGGACCCACAAGGCCAGCGAGGCATTGTCTCCGTCTCACAACAACGCGATCTACCTTCAATAGGCAAAGGCTTCCAGCTGGGCTTATTCTCCTTCTCTTTCAACCTTCTCCCAATGACAGATGGAAGCAACACCAGGAAAAAAAATCCTTGAAGACAAAGAAATTAGTGCCTTTTATATGGATCCAGAGCAGCTACACACCAGGGATGGTTGGCAGAGGTAGAAGAGGAGTTGCAGCCTTTCGGTATCATTTCCCCCTCATTGTTTTAAAACAAAATATTACACTCTAGTATAAGTCGCACACAAAGGCGAAATATAATAGAAACCTGTCTGACACATTGTCGTTATTGTGGTGGGGAACATAGGAGCTGTTCGCATGAAACAAACGAAGGATACATGCATGTTCACACACATGCTAATTGCTACCCGCGTTTTTTCACTATTATCGCCAAGCGTGCAAAACACACACACACTCTCTCACACACACACACACACACACACACCTCTGTGAGCTGGTGATAACTGCTTAGCAGGGTATGCTCCAACAATTGTCAGACTGCCAGGGCAAAGAGAGCCAAGGAACAGGGAGAGGGAGTGGGTGAAGGAGCAAGCTGAGAGTGGCACCATAGAGTAGGTACAACAAGAATTAGACAGGTGCCAGCGAAGGAGGATGGCAGAAGGGGAAAAAAACAGGAGATGTCAGTGGAAAGGTGGTAGGAGAGATAACGGCGGAATGGAGGAAGAGAGGAGAAAGATGGAAAACTCTTCAAGACTTTCACAAATGACAAGACCCACACAGAAGTGCAGGGAGGAGAAGGGGGAGCTGGAGTCAAGGAAGGACTAAAGGAGAGAAGATGGAGGTCGAGGAAAGGGAGGGGGTGGACACAGCCAGAGAGTAGTTATGGGGAAAAAAATCCAGGAGACAAAGTGCGGGAAGAGAAACAGGAAAGCCAAACAATGCATAGTGAGTGAATAGTAATGTGCTGCGCCGGCACCTCCACCTCTGCTGGATGCAGCACTCCCACTCCCTTCATTGGCTGCAGTCTGTCATCAACACCCTTCTCAGAGGACAGTGGCGGCAAGACTCCATCAGCATCCATGCAGCAAAATCACAAGCGACAGAGGTGGGTAGAGCCGTTCCCTTGTCTTAATTTTACTTAATTTGCCATAACACTTCACCTCATCTCACATTATGCTAAGGAAGGAGAGAGGGAGCAACTGTGCAAGGGGGGATATAACTCAACGTGGGACGGATCAAGAATGAAAGGGCGAGAGAGAAAAGGAAGACGTGGGTAAGACACACACAGAGAGAAAGAGAGAGAAAGAGAGAGAGAGAGAGAGAGAGAGAGAGAAAGAGAGAGAGAGAGAGCAAAGCCACAGACGGCCCACTGTCAGCAATCCACCAGCACCACCGTGTGGAGAACACTTCCATGAAGTACCTCGCATTTGAGGATTTATCATCTTTGTCTGAAATACTTTTCAATTAGTGTTGGCACTCGAAATTACCAGGCAAAGTTTGAGGGCAAGTGAGTCTGAATTACTGCCGAGTCACTTTGAAATATGCACATGCAGTATACAGTAAACAGAGTATATGGGCACTGCACAGACAGACCTTGGTGCACTCTAGGATTTGTGTGCAATCCATAAGTATGTGCTATGCTGCATAAAAGTATCGTTAAATATATTGTGTTTCATTATAATAAGTAGCTGTGAATTGTGTATTAGTCATATATTACAACATGTATTAGTGTGTGTGTGTGTGTATTTCGGCTCTACACTGGGTCTTATCTGGGTCACTATAAGTGTATGCTGCTGTGCTTCATCCCCATTCGTCCATGTCAACAGCTGACCTGCTTTTCCTTTCTCTTTTCCTCTTTTTGCTTCCACTGTGAAAAACAGTTTAGCGTTTGATCAGACCACTATTCAGTGCAAAGGGGAGCCATCAGGGCCCTCCGGGCCCTCAGACAAGACACGAGATATTCTCAAGCATAATATTTTAAAAGTCATTAGCTGTTCCATCTCAGGGCTGAGCAGTTAGGAGTGTCAGTGTCTTGCTCGAGGACAGTTCAAAGGATGTTGAAGCATGCTTGAGCAAGACACTGAACCCCCAACTGCTCAGCCCTGAGATGGAATAATGACCTGTCCGGGGTGTTTCTCTGACATTTGCCCAATGAGTGCTGGGATAGGCTCCAGCATGACCCCGCAACCTGACATTAGATAAATGGTTGAGCATGGCTGGATCGATGAATGGATGATTCTAATTTTATTTTATCAATTCATGATTTGACAATCAACTTCTACAAAAAGATTTCTGAGGAAATGAACTTTTTCAGCCTGCCTATTCAGTTGGTGTTGGAATGTGACGGGTTAAATGAAACAAGCCCCTTTGTTTCCTGAATTTTCCTGCTTCACCATTTGCTAGGATGAAAATGATCTGCTTTCAGCTCTGTGATTTGTTGGTCAGGCTATAACTCCACCGAAGTCCGAGCAGTAGTAATTCATCCATCCATCTATCCATCCATCATTCACTGCTTACCCAAAGTTGAGTTGTGGAGTCATGCTGCAGCTTAGCCCAATACCCGTTGGGTGAAAGGCAGGGGAACGACCTATACAGGTCCTCATACCATCGCAGGGCTTGAGCAGTTAAAAATGCAGTGTCTTGCTCAAGAACACTTCAAAACACTTTCTGCCGGTCCGGGGATTGAACCATCAATCTTCTAAGTACGAGATGACCGCCCTACCTCATGAACTACACTGCCTCCAGAAAGAAACTGACCAAGCTAAGTACCAAGCGCAACAGCCATAGCATCTCTCTAAATGGGTAGGCTTCATTATCGCTAACTTTATAACAAGTTCCACCCACTGCGGAGGGACATGGATCACAAGCTAGACAAAAGTAAAAGGTTAAGACAAACAAAACAATGATCAACTTGCTAGCAATGATGGCCACAAGTAGCTATTGCCAGTAAGGGCATGGCTGTGCATTTATTATCCAATGTGTTTTCAGGGTTTACTTTTAATGTAAGATTGGACTTATTTGTCAAAGAATAGCATACACAAGGGGTGAGTTTTAGAGAGTGCATTAAATTAACAAATATAAATAACATTAGATAATATAAAGTAGTATTATCACTATTATTATTAATGATAATAATAATAATAATAATAAACATAGTAAAATGTAATAGGCTGCCATGCCAACTGGCTTCATTCTGGCTGTCACTTCCACTGTTTTAAATATGTTAAGGTTTATTTGGGAATGCAGCCATTATTCAGAATTACAGGATATGCAAATTCACTAATTCATGTACACATACTCCAACATATATTTAACAGGCTCCTGGACTAATCTATAATATCCTGTATTTACATTATTGCTTGTTTGTAGGAAGGGGTTCCCCCAATGGCAAGATCACAGTTCACTGTCCGTTGTGCTGAAGTGTCTGTCGCCAATGGTTACTCTGTGGTAATGTACATGAATTGAAACTTCTGTTGGTTTTGTGTGGTGGTGGTGGGGTTCTCATACATTTTGCATATATTTCAATATTCCCGGCCCATTGTTCCTATATTCAACTGCAGTGCACACATAGCTCGTGTGATGAATTGATTATTTATAAGGAGGATTTGTGTTTTGACTTAAAAATCAGTTGTTATTTGCTTTGGTGGTAAACCAAAACCTGCACTGTTCATTGTGTTGCCTTGGCCGGACTAGTATCTTAATTTTGGTTTAAGAGGTGGGACTGTCAAAGGTAACGTTTGCAGTATTACAGGAGAGCACACGGTAAGGTAGGCTGAGAGTGTGCTGTCTTCCCCAATAGAGGGAGGGAGTGGTCAGAGGGCCAAGGTTTAACAGTCACGGCTCGATGCTGGTTCAATGCGTACGCAAGGATTGCTGTCCAACTTCAGAATGCATCACATCAAGCTCTGAATCTGTGCGTTGTGCATGTGGCATCTTGCTGATGCCAGCACATGTGGGAAAGCACAGCATGCATGTTCTTCACCAGCTGTTCAGCAAGAGCGATGGATTTATTACCATTAGAAAATATTCATCTTCACCAAAAAGTCGAATCGGTTAATCTGGACCCAACGTTTCGTGGGAGAAACGTTTCATCCCTCATCTCAATGACGTCTTCTTTCTCAACTGACTGCAGGTATCCCATCCTTATAAACAGGACAGTTGTACGACGACCAAAACCAACAATGGATGCGTATGCAAATTGGCATAACCCTTGTTAACCAGAGATACAATGGTCATGAGTACAGCTCACAGAGGATGGGGGAATAATTTTAGT
>OMLC01096938.1:0-12438 GCA_900302585.1 Regalecus glesne | reverse complement strand
ACAATCACTTAGATCAGTGGTCACCAAACTACGGCCCGCGGGCCGGATACGGCCCGTCAGCACATTTGGCCCGGCCCTCTGAACAATACCAGAGACGCTATCGGATTTTTTTCCTATTTGGCCTCCAGAAAAAAAATCCTAGGCCCGGCCCTGTCAAAGAGAGAACGGAATAATGGCGAAAAGGTTAGGTAAGGAAATTGATTCAGAATGCAGGGTATTTAACCTGCAGTGGACAAACGATTATTTTTTGTTCAATGCAAAGAAAAGGCTGTTTGTCTCATCTGTCAAGAGACGGTGGCGGTATTCAAAGAATACAATCTTCGCCGACACTGAATCCCGTCACAAAGACAAGTACGATAGCTTGCAAGGCCAAATACGAGCAGACAAACTCAAACTAAAAAGTGGACTACTATCTCAGCAGAATACATTTGTAGCAAGCTCAGCTGAACCAGGCATCCGTTCGGGCCAGCTTTCGGGTTGTAAACTGATAGCAAGCAGCGGTAAGCCTTTCACTGACGGAGAGTTTGTTAAGAAATGTAGGATGCTGTCGCGGAGGAGGTGTGTCCCGAGAAGAAAGATGCATTTAATGCCGTAAGTCTGTCGGGAGTAAATCACCAGACGCGTTGAAGAAATCGGGAGTAATGTATATGCCCAGCTGCAGCAGAAGACGAAAGAATTTGACTTTTTTTCATTAGCACTGGATGAGAGCACGGACGTCAAGACACAGCGCAACTGCTCATTTTTATTCGTGGAGTTAGCGCAAACTTTGAGATATGCGAGGAGCTGGCAGCCCTCCAAAGTCTCAAAGGGACTACAACGGGAGAGGATATTTTTGACAAAGTGTGCCAAACCATGGAGAAGTTGGACCTGGACTGGTCAAAGCTAGCTAGCATCACGACTGACGGGGCTCCAGCATGGTGGGCGAAACTCGCGTCTAATAGGACGCATGAACCGGGAGTTGGAAAAAAGGGGTCTCACCGCCCCGCTACGAGTCCACTGCCTAATTCACCAGCAAGCACTGTGCTGCAAAGTGTTGACGTGGGATTCTGTAATGAAGGTTGTGGTGTCGTGCATAAACTTCATCAGAGCAAAGGGACTTAAACACAGGCAGTTCCAAGAATTCCTGTCTGAACTGGAGTTACGCACGGAGATGTGCTGTACTACACAGAGGTCCGATGGCTGAGCCGGGGCAGAGTTTTGAGGGTTTTTACGAGCTGCTACCCGAAATTAACGCATTTCTTCATTTAAAAGACAAAACGGTCCCAGAGCTGATCGACCCAGAATGGAAATGGCACCTCCATTTTTAACAGACGTGACAGAAATACTTAACAGCCTTAACTTGCAGCTACAAGGGAGGGGAAACTCATTTGGACATGTATTCACACATAAAAGCATTTGAGGTGAAATTAGCGCTGCTTTTGGAACAAGTGAAAAAGCGCAACTTCGTCCATCTCCCTGCTACCCAAAACCTGTCGACAGAGAACCCAGCGGTCCCGTTCCCAGCTGAAAAGTGCGTGGAAGCACTGGAAATGCTGAAGGCGGAGTTCGGTGTGCGATTCAGTGAACTACATGTTCATGCAAAAGAAATCCGTCTTTTTCAGAACCCCTTTGTTGCCGACATTGATGAAGCCCAGCTTCATATCAGTTTGAGTTGGCTGAGTTACAGAACTGTGATTTCTGAAAGACGCATTCAAGCCCAACAGTCTCATTGACTTCTATGCCGCCCTCCCAAAGACACATATCCAAACATCAAAAAACACGCAATGAAAATGTCCACAGTTTTTGGCAGCACGTATATCTGCGAGAAAACCTTTTCACGCATGAAACTGCTGAAAACTCTGATGAGATCAAGATTGACAGATGAACATTTGCATCAGTGCTTGAGACTGGCTGTAACTAGAATGGAACCTGATATTCAACTTCTCACCAGCCAGATGCAGGCCCACAGTTCACACTGATGAACATACATAGGTAAGCTCACTTTTCTGACTTGAATGAGTCATTCTGAGCATAAACAAATATAATCATAATAAAATCTACTGGATAAAATCCATCTTTACAACCATACTGGTAGTGAAATGTATTGTGCTGTGTAGGTGCTGTATCACTTAGTTCAGTTTCTCAACCTGCTTCCTTTGTGGTTTTCACAGGGAAGTTGATGAGAGAAAGCTGCAAACAGCGGTGTCTACAAGCCTACTGGAACCTACAAAAGGATTATAAGGAAGGAACACAAGAACTTTAAGAGACTGCTCATATGTGTCAGAGAGATTCTGCTCTGACAACTGAGCTGAACTTTTATCTGTTAAGATTGTGCATGGCACAACAGAAAGTTAATGTTCCATGGCTTTTTTTTCTATGAAGAACCCAGAGAGAGTTATTTAGTTATTATTTATTTCATAAATAGTGTTATTTATTTCCTGTTTTTTCTGTGAAGAACTCAGAGAGGGTTATTTAGTTATTATTTATCTCATTAATAGTGTTATTATTTGTTTCCTGACTTTTTTTCTGTAAAGAACCTGGAAAGGGTTATTTGGTTATGTGTGGCTTTCTGGAAAACAATAAATTTTTTAAGCTCCCCTACGATCGTCACACTTTTTCTGTTACAAACTGACACCAGCCCCCCATCAGAGAAGGGAAAAGTTATGTGGCCCTCACAGGAAAAAGTTTGGGGACCCCTGATCTATAGCAAGGACCCAAGGATGATCCTTGTGATACCCCAAAATTAAAATTTGTTGAGGAAACAGAATTGCCCAAAGCAACACACAACTGTCCATCTTTCCAATTGTAGTGTTCTTCAAACTTTACTAGACAGGACAGCAGAAAAGCATCAGGACAGATGAGGTGCTTGAAGAAAGGGAGATAATGTAACAGGATTTCAGCTTGCTTTAAACTCAGCAGATTATGAATAGGCCCAAGCCAGTTTGGCTAGTTTGGTCAACAACAAGCCTGACCATGACATCTAATGTTGTCTCTTTTTAGGTGGAGGACACTCAAGGTATGGCTAGTGACAGTCTATGATAACAACCAATGAGAGGAGAGCCTTAAAGATACTGAGTATTAACACCCACCATTTCCTTTGACCTCTCGTGTGTAGTTACTGGGGAACCACCCGCTCTGTCCATTGAGCGAGCCTTCCCACCAACCACCATCCTCCTGCCGGGTCACAATGATGATGTCACCCTTAGAGAATGACAGCTCATCCTCATTGGTCCGCTGGAAGGCAAAGCGGGCCTTCGCCAGCACCTGGTCACACCCACTGCCCTCTGACATGTCCTTGCAGAGAAAAGGAGAGAGAAAGAAAACAACTGTTTGATAAGAAGAACAGACAGAGATGACTGAGGGGTGATGGAAGAAGAAAGTGATAGCGATCATTATTTGTTTTCAGTGTTTTACGTCTTTATTAGGTAAGATAGTCAAGAGACAGGAAAGGCAGGGGAGAGGGAAGGGCATCGGCCGTCATGTTTTGATGTATTGTTAAGAGTTGTCCACAGTCTGCTCTTATGACACTATTGCTATTAAAATGGGGTTTATATAGATGAGAGCATGTTTGAGTTTATTCTCGACATGTATAGTAGGTTAAATAAAGTAAAGACATCCAAATTAGATGCAATTGATCTCTGGTGCAGGGCTATGCATGAAAAACGCTGAGGGGAAAACCAGAGGATCTCTTAAAAGAATCTCCTTCCATCGGAAAAGCTTTCAATCGCTGTTCATCCCTATTTATCATGACCTCAACTTCTCCACATCAAGTGTGCATAAAGGTATTTATGCGACAGTAAAGGACCATCTTTCTCTTGATATTTTTTTATGACGAAGATCCTTTTGTTCGCAATACACCATCATACATCAGTGTAATGTGATGGGCGTACTTGTGACTCACCAGGCTGCGGTACTGAGGTTGCAGCACTTTCGAGGAGCGACTCTGAGCGTTCAGGGAGTCAAATGACTTGATTCTCAGGGAGTACTGACGAACACCAGTACCGTCTCCACCTGCACTTGTTACTGGATGAGTGGAAAGAAGACAGGGTGGTTAAAGGTCATGGTGCAATGAGTTCTACATGAGAATATAAATATATTATTCAGTTAAACACAAAGACAGCCTTACCTTCTGTTGCTTTATTGAGGGCTAGCAGACAGTTGAGGACTTTGGAAAAATTAAGCCCCTGATGAAGGTCAATGACCTCAAACGGCTACAAGAGAAAAGAGGAGAGAGAGGTTCAGGTCATAGTAATGCATTCACATAATAATAGGTGGACTTTACCTGCAAGTCTAAAGTTGGTCACTTCAGACGCGAATGTCCAAAAACCATTACAATTTCCCCCATTGGCATGTGAATTAAATAAAATGTGACTTTTTAAATATAATTTTATTTTGAAGGTTTTCTGTATGATCAAAATGTGACTTTTTGACTCCCAAAAGTTTGAAATAATAATAATAATAATAATAATAATAATAATAATAATAATAATAATAATAATAATAATAATTGAGCAATACAAGGCTGTTGACTATGACTGTTTCTATGAACTTTCAATTTGGTGCTTAAAACAATTCAACACTTCTTGACTGAACAGTCCAGATGCGTCCTGCAACTGTGCACAAGTGCATAAGGGGATTTTGAAAGGAGTTGGTGCTCACTGAGTGTAATGGGGCTGCTTGGACAACATGTTATGTAAATTTGTTCATGCTTCCAGCATTAAGCACATAGGGACTAGAATTATGGAAAATACTTGAGCCACTGGGGTAATTTCAGCTGTTGTCCCAGGAAGTTGGGGCTCAAGCATCTTGCTCAAGGACACTTCAACACACTCTGAAGGAACCGGTGATCAAATCACAAATCCTCCGTGTAACCCATGTTGCTAGACCTTAGCTATAGGACTGAAATGTATCGAATAGGTAAATTGCTGTCGCTGGCTTGATGTCTTCCATGGGAGGAATATATTGGCTATTTCAAACAAACAATGCACTCTGATATTCATGCAAATATCTTTAATGTTGAAATATCTCCATTTCTCCTGAAGAATTGGTTATTTTCGAGTGTTTGTGAAGAAACGAGAGACATTGATAGAGGCGTGGCTACAGGGGCGGTTCTGTGAAATACACTCGCGAGACTTTGTGCCAACCAATTGGAGCTCCGTTTGTTAACTCGTATTCCGGAAGTACGTGAGACGGAAATCCTAAATTGCACCGTGAGTTTTTTTCTTTTTTGTTGAGTGGATTGTTCAGCAGATGTTCGTGTGGTTGAGCTGTGCAAGGTTTTTGGGGTTGTTTCATTGAAGAATAGTGCACATGCCCGACGCCCTTTTTGGTTTTCGTTGTTGGATGTGCCGTCTTCACTGGAGTGGATTTCGTCCGCTGTCGCCCTGGGCGGAGGTCGGTGGCTGCAGAATGCAGTGGGCGCGGCGAGCCAGGTTGATCTGATAAGCTAAATGGTTGTCTTCGATTGGAGATCTGGTAGTAGTGGTTTATATCAGAACACTGAGATTTTATATCACAGACTAAGTAATTGACTCTTCATTGGACGGAACAAAAGACAAAAGGCGAGCTCATTGATAGCAGCTACATATTTTTGGAGTAGGGGCAGCATCGCTCAGTGGGTAGAGTGGTCGTCTGGCAATCGGAAGGTTGCAGGTTCGGTCCCCAATCCTGCAGAAATAGTGTTGAGAAGTCCCAGAGCAAGACACTGGACCCCTAACTGCTCCCCGAGCGCCATACAGTGTCAGCTCACCGCTCCCATACAATAGGATGGGTTAAGATGCAGAGAAATTTAAATTTCCCCTTGCAGGACTGATAAGGTAATCTTTTTTTGCGCCTCAGGTATTCATTTCTATGTGTTTAATTTTTTGATGTACCCTTTTTATACCAGCTTATATTATACATTTTTTATACCTACCTGGTGGTCTGTGAGTCTTCTTTGACTTTTGCCACTCAAATACACTCACTCTCTCCTGGTTGGCTCGCCGTATAACCTTAAAGAACTGCAGTCTTTCCTAGGGTTTTCTGGATACTCTCGACACTTTGTAAAATACTATTCCAAGATAATCAAGCCTCTCAATAAGCTCACAGCAGGTATGCTGCCCTGCGGATTCCTGCCTATTACAGAATTAGAAGAAAGCCCTAATCCTAGAACAAGGAGGCAGTCTAGACTCAATGTCACTGATGAGTCTGAGATTCCAGAAGATCACTCTGATTTGGAGAAGCAATATTACTACTACTACCCACCTGGTAAAACATACTCACATGGATGAAGATTGAACCATAACTTGCCTGAAACACATGTCCCGTCCAGGTCAGAAGAACCAGCAACTAAAAGGGAAAGACAGCTGGTTCTGAAGGAGGGTACGATATCTGGATACTATCTACGCTTTGTAAAACCTTATTCCAAGATCATCAAGCCTCTCAATGAGCTCACAGCAGGGTATACCCCTCTCAGGAAACATGGCAATGGAAAGAGAGAGAAACCAAATACTAAATACTTCCTTCCAAAGGAGGGAAGTATTTCTCCAAATACAATATCTTCCATTTGGAGAAAGGTGGACTTCTGAATATCAAAGAGCATTTGATGAGCTCATTGACAAGCTCACTACAGTCCCCGTCTTGGGGTTTACAAACCCTACACACCCATACATCCTACACACCGATGCCAGCATGACAGGGCTTAGTGAAGCCTTGTACCAAGAACAAGATGAACAGAAGAGAGCTATCGCCTTTAGAAACAGAGGACTGACAAAAGTGAGGCTAAATATCCTGCTCACAAGTTAGAGTTCCTGGCTCTCAAGTGGGCCATCATTGCCAAGTTGAGTGATTATTTGTTTGAGACAGACTTCACTGTTGTCACAGATAGTAATCCACTGATATACATCCTGACCTCTGCCAAGCTGGACGCTGCTAGCTATAGGTGGTTTTCAAATCTATCGACATACTCCTTCAAGCTCCAATACAGAGCAGGACCCCAAAACCAAGATGCGGATGGACTTTCACGACAACCAGATGGGGAGCTCAGGATTTATTCAGTGCCCAGGAAAGAAAGTGAGAGGATCAAGCATTTCATTCTGAATCATTTAGAAGACCTGGAGACAAAAGATGTTATTCTTCCCGAAGCAATAAAAGCCATCTGTCAAAAGGCATGAAGTCCATTGGTCTCATCAAGATCCTACAGACTCATGTCCATCAGTCACACTCGTGGAATCGCTTGCTATCCATTCTGAACCTCTACCCAGTGGATTCCTGCAGGAAAATAATTGTGTACTTCCAGTGATTTCTCACTTAACTGCAGAGTTGGCAAATAAACAAAGAGCTGACTCGGATCTCAGAGCAGTTATCAAACTCTTGGAGCCCGAAGACAAGCCTTCTCCTTAATAAAGACAAGAACTCCCTGACCTAAGGTTGTGGCTTCGAGACTAGAAGCAATTGGAACTTAGGGAAGGAATGTTATATAGAACACGACAAGACCAAGGGCAGACCGTTCACCAGTTAGCACTGGAAACTGACCTGAGAGCCACTGGGTTCAGAAGTTTGCATGATTACATAGGCCACCAAGGCATAGATCAGACTCGACCATGTGAGCTCACAATTCTATTGGCCTAGGGTGTCCACTGATGTAGTGTAGAGGAACATGACATGTGAACGGTGTGTTTGCCAAAGACCATATCTGAGACCAGCCTCCCCAGTAAACATGAGGACCAGTAGACCTTTGGAATTGGTCTGCATGGATTTTTTCTCGGTGGAGCCTGATCAGAGTAACACTAAAGACATACTGGTGCTTACAGAGCATTTCACAAAGTACGCAGTTGTCATCCCAACTCGAGACAGTGGTAAAATGTTTTTGGGGAAACGTCCCGGTGCCCTATGGATTCCCAGAAAAGCTCCTGAGTGACCAGGGCCCAGATTTTGAATTGCGCACCATTAAAGAGTTGTCTGATTGACGGGATTCAAAAGGTGAAGACTACACGCATCACCTGAGGGGAAACCCGGTGGAGAGATTTAATCATTCCCTCCTTCAGATGATGGGCACTCTCGAGAACAAAGATAACTTTCATTGGCAAGACTTTGTCAAGCCTGAAGTGCATGCATATAACTGTACCCAGAATGATGTGACTGGTTTCAGTCAATATGAACTCATGTTGGGTAGGCAACCCCGGTTGCCAATCGATTTGGCTTTCAGTCTGCCTTTCAGCTGTCTAAGAAAGTCACACTCATTAATACCTCATCAATACCTCATTACAAGACAACTGGAGACAGAAAAGAGGGATTCATCTAAAATGACTGAAGAGAGAAAACCTGTTGAGCTCCCCTCGTTCGGGGTTGAGAACCGTGTAACTCAGAGAACTAGCACCTCAACTGAATTCAATACAATAGGGTCAAGAATTCCCTGGATTGGAAGGAGAACTCGGCAGCAGTCGAACAAGGAACTAATACCAGGAGCGCTGGTCCCAGTGGTGGCTGATTCCAGAGGTAAAAGATAAGTATGTACCATTCGGTGTCCATCCTAAATTAGAACTGAGCCACGGATTACATCCTACTACTAGATGACCACCTTACCTACCGAGCTGTGCTGCCCCATGAATAACACAGGACACCTCATGTCCTGTTATGCTTGGTTTGGACATGATGAGGATAAGATATACCCCAGTATGCAGAAACAGAGGACATCCCACAGATCTGAATTTGACTTGTTCAAAATCAATACACACAGGCCAGATTATGAGACACGATACTTTGAATTCATGGATGTATTTCTAAATATATGAAGACTGACCTTGCATGTGACCATCAGGGTACGTGCATAAGAAACCACTATAGGTAAATCACAGCATGTCATTAAAACTCAACTGGTACCATGCAGATGTCAGCAAGCATTTGCATAAAGTTTCAATAAAAATGGAATTAATCAATTTATTTGCTAAGGCCATTCATGTGATATTTGGGAAAAGGGTACAAAAAACGATTTATTTCTAAATATTTCATGAGTTTTTAAGACAATTGCTGTCCTGAGGGCAAGCTTAATGTAAGACAGCCGTCCTACACAAAACTGATTTTATGTTAGCTGGTGTCTTAAAGACAACACCTCTAGAGACAGTCACTGTTTGAAAAAGGTGTTGAGTCCATGGTCCACTTATCCTTCCAGCAGCGACAAGAAAGATAAAGGAGCAAAGTGTTTGAATATGTCTTTGACACAGTGGGAGGCACGCCCAAAACCCTAAATACAGCGAAGGGAAGGGCAGAGTCTTGTTGATAACAGCTTGGATATGTGTACGTTGCTCCGCAGGGGTGACCCGTGTGCACGTAGCCTTTGCAGAGCTCAAATCAAGATCGTATGAGACCAGCACAAGAGGCTTTCCAGCCCCTCCTCGTACACCTCCCACCTCCCCAGCAGTCTGCTCCAGGATTAGTCTAAGTCTGAGCTCCCTTGGTAATCTCCCACATTTTACCAGCTCTCTCTCTCACACACACACACACACACACACACGCACACACACACACAGAGCAACTGTCAAAATACCATACAAGCTCATAATTATGTGTACCAAACAAACTTAAGAGGGCACAGGGTGGGGAGCTTACTTGATGTATAGTGTTGAAGGTTTTGTGGCTTTTTCCCCTCCAAGGAGTGATAAAAATGAATGCTGAACTTCAGCATACAAACGACTTAATACAGCAACTGCTGGTATTAAGCAAATGTAAGTTTTAACAAATCCTGATTCCACATTCCTCCCTAGATTAAGAGCAACTTTTGAGCCACAGTGCCAACTAATAGTTTTAATAGAGTTCTTCAGTCACAACAACACTACATATGCACAATACACATGTAAACTAGATGTGATATCCAGTTATATGGAGCAACACAGACTTAGTGTCTTCACCATATGATGAGTACGTCCGTCCATCCATTGTCAACCGCTCATCCGAAGTCAGCTCGTGGAGTCATTCCTATCCCAGTGCTCAATGGGAAACACCCTGGACAGGTCACCATTCCATCACAAGACCTGAGTAGTTAAGGGATTCCGTACCTTGCTCAAGGACACTTCAACACACTTCCTGCACGGGCTTGGGATCAAACCATCAATCTTCCAGTTACTAGCTGACCAGTCACCCCACTTCCTGAGAGGAAATCTTAAAAGTAGATTGAGAAGCTAGAAGAGAAGCACATCTATCTAGCACATCTCCTCCATAGAGAGTGAGACCCAGGACTATACTGCAGTACATACGTTACACACATTCTCACTTGTTCCTCGTCACACAGGTATATGAAGCCTCAGCATGTCACCTGACAGTAAGTAATGACTGCAACATCAGCTGTTATCCATCACTCATCTGTCTGGCATTGTGGAGAGGGTGACTGACACACAGCAGGTCTGACCTTTCAGCTGGTGTCCCGCCAAGTCTTAACACTCGATGATCGATAATACCGCCGATGTCCCCCCAGCGACAAGTAGACTTAAGTGCCAATCTCACTTTTTGTCCTACGTTCCTAAGCAACAACTTGGAGCCTCAAAATAGCATCAGGATTCTTCATCCATCCATCCATTGTCAACCGCTTATCCTAAACTGGGTTGCAGGGGAACTGGAGCCTATCTTAGTTCACATTGGGTAAAAGGCGGGGACATACCCTGTATAGGTCGCCAATCTATCACAGGGCAGAGCAGTTAGGGGAACAGTGTCTTGCTCAAGGACACTTCAACACGCTTCTCTGCAGGTGCGGGGATCAAACCTGCACCCTTCTGATCGCCAGACGACCGCTCGACCCACTGAGCCACGCCGCCCCCAGGATTCTTCACCTTCTTACAAATATGAGACTCTGTGAGTGACTGCTGGGCCAACCTCACATGTCACCTGTCAGTAGGAGACTTCCTCCTTCAAGCTATATGCAGGTTATTTTATATGTAGGACAGCAATTGTGCAAAATATGCAGATTTTGAACTTATTCTATGAAAAAAAGTTCATTTATTTATATGGAGCTTTCTTAGTCTAGCGACCACCCATAATGCTTTACAACGTATGCCTCAGATTTACTGAACATTGGGCATTACGGTAAGATGCCCTACCCTGATACCCCGCAGTGGGATCAAACCTGTGATGCCTGACTTGGAGGTGTGCGCTCTGCCGCTGAACCACCGCAGCCCACAAGTGGGCACTATTCATAGTCATGGGCACACATCCCACCCTGTAAAAACTAATTTCAGAAGAAGCCCCCATCCCCCATTGTCCACTGACAAATCTTTGAGGATCTGCTTAGCACAACGAACGACCAATCAGAAACCTTTCTCTGACAATCTCTCGCTATGTCTGCCACTCGCCTCTCAACAGATAAATATACAAATCAATTTTTGCCGTGCTAAATAGAATTGTTTTTATATACAGCTATTCTAGTCTAGCGACACCTCACAGGGCTTTAGACATATGCTTCACATTTACTAAGCATGGGGGATAAAAGTCGGATGTTCTTTTCCTGACACCCCATGGTGGGGTATTTCTATCAATATGTGGGAGACTCCTGGAGCTTCCGGGAGAGGTGGGATGTCTGTATTGATACACATCTAAAATAAAAAAGTACTTATTAGTATCCAAGTACAAACTCAGTACTTTGTTCTAATGCAGGGCAAGGTGAAAAATATATCAGGATAATCACAGGGGATTTTATATGATATCTGCAAGCGATGTTGAGGTGTTCTTGAGCAAGGCACTGAATCCCTAGGTGCGTAACCCCTGAGATGGAATGGAGACCTGTCCAGGATGTTTCCACACCTTTAACCCAATGAGTGCTGGGATAGGCTCCAGCATGACTTCGTGACATGACTTCGGATAAGTACTTGATGATGGATGGATGGATGGATGGATGGATAGATGGATGGATGGATGGATGGATGGATGGATGGATGGATGGATGGATGGATGGATGGATGGATGATGGATCTATAAGCAGACATCACATACATCATGATATCATTCTTGTACTGTTGAACAAATGACATCATGTCCTAAAATATGACAAGCGCTGAATGACAATAAGCTGGGGACACCAATTTAACGGGGTGGCATAGCTCAGTGGGTAGAGTGGTTGCCTGGTTATCTGAAGGTTGCAGGTTCAATCTTCAGTCCTGCAGGAAGCATGTTGAGGTGTCATTGAGCAAGACACTGAACCCCCAACTTCTTCCCGGCCACCATATGTTGGCAGCTCACTGCTCCTATACAATAGGATGGGTATATGAAATGCAGAGAAATCCAAATTTCCACTTGCGGGACTGATAAGGGAATCTATTGTCTATTGTTTATTGTCCTCATCCAGCTTCTTGTTTATTGAAAAATATCATTGTAGCTTCAGTCAGTTATGCGCAGTAGTCAAATTCCCCTATAGCCATGTTAGTACTCACTTCTTGGACCTCGTAATGTCCCTGTGTAAACAGTGTGGATTCTCTTTGTTGACATGCTACCACCAAC
>OMLC01096937.1:0-12953 GCA_900302585.1 Regalecus glesne | reverse complement strand
TGGATGGATGGATGGATGGAGGGAGGGGGGATGGATGGATGGATGGATGGATGGATAGATAGATGGATAGATAGATAGATAGATAGATAGATAGATAGATAGATAGATAGATAGATAGATAGATAGATAGATAGATAGATAGATAGATAGATAGATAGATAGATAGATAGATAGATAGACAGATAGATAGACAGATAGATAGACAGATAGATTGATAGTGTTCCTCCTCTCCAGACACAGAGTAGAAACATGGCATGCTTATGAAATGCACACCAGAGGGAGGGAGGCTCTGTACTGAGTTTGATGGCGAGCTTTTGCTCTAGTTCTCAGAAACGGGCAGGCAGGTGTTTGCCTGCATTCAAGCCACTAGGACTGAGACCTAAAGCATCGCTAGACCTCAAACAGCCCTAATCACATGACTGAATGTCCTTCCAACCACATTACAACACAAAGGGCACTTTTCGGGACACATCTGTACTCCTATAACATTGAGAGGGAAACTGTAGATGGACTCATTTCAGTCCACTCACATCATACGCCTCACATTTACTGAGCATGGGGGATTAAGGCCAGATACCCCTCTGCTGACACCCCGTGTTGGGAATCACACCCGCTACGCCCATTTTGGAGGCGTGTGCTGCATAATTAGTCATAATTATAATCTTTGTCAACTGTCAAAGTCAGGTTGCGAAGTCATGTTGGAACCTTTTCCAGTGCTCATCGGGGGAAAGGCAGGGAAACACCTTCTATAGGTCACTGTTCCATAACATGACTACTAATGATCATTAATCAAAGGTCCATTTTTACTAGTAAGAAAATGAAAACATCACATGCTACCTAAGACTCATTCTAGATAGTATCAAGCCCTGGACCTAACTTCAAGCTGATGTTACAAGAAACCCTCATAATCACCGGAGTTCACATCATTCACAGCACATGAAATCAGATGAAACGCACCCTTACACTTAAAATGCATATTACATCTCCAAAGGTTTTTAAGACAGGTTATGGGAGCAGGTTGGATTATCAAGTAACCATGTTTTGTGGTAAATAACGCAAGGCCTGGCAGAAATCTCTTAGTATCATGCTCCAGGTCTGTAAGGTTCCATATAGAAATCTTTACTGACCAAAGGCTCTTTTTCCAAATGGAGCTAGACAGTCATCTCTAGAACCTGCTCTAGATGTCCAGTTTGGGTTTTTTTTTTACAAACTCCTCCAGAAGAGGTGGGACTAGACCATGGTGGATTTCATAAATCATGGTAGTATCTGCATATTTAACTGCTTTCACAGCTCAGCCCATCGCATTTATTCAAATATATACCTAAATCCTGTCATTAGGGGCCTGCGGTAGCTCAGGAGTAGAGTGTGTGGCTCCAACCCATCGCCCAGCATCAGGAAGGGCAACTGGTCTTAACCCCACAAGCTCCATCTAAGTCTCTGAACGGAACTTTCCAAATTTTGGAATAAATTTATCTTTGGTTTGACTTTAATTGAGCTTCATTTAGTCAGTGAGGCTTAGTGCTAAATTACTGGAGCTCTTCTGCATGAAATGGCAAAATCAACAGACTGCCGCAGACGGCATGTAATTTGGACAGACTGCCACTTTTCATGTCGTGGTAACTTAGGTCACTGCACCATACAGCTTTTTGTTGCTTTGTCGTCAGGCGTGCGTCACCGTAGCACCTTGGATCAAAGAGATCAGGCACACGGCTGGTGATTTCCATATGTTTTTAGATGCAACTGTTGAACAATCCCTCAGATGACACATCAGGACAACGGAGAGGAAATCACACCGGGAAAACAGAAGGGACATCACACCAGGACAACAGAAGGGACATCACACCAGGACAACTGAAGGGACATCACACCAGGACAACAGAAGGGACATCACACCAGGACAACAGAAGGGACATCACACCAGGACAACAGAAGGGACATCACACCAGGACAACAGAAGGGACATCACATCAGGACAACAGAAGGGACATCACATCAGGACAACAGAAGGGACATCACACCAGGACAACAGAAGGGACATCACATCAGGACAACAGAAGGGACATCACATCAGGACAACAGAAGGGACATCACACCAGGACAACAGAAGGGACATCACACCAGGACAACAGAAGGGACATCACACCAGGACAACAGAAGGGACATCACATCAGGACAACAGAAGGGACATCACATCAGGACAACAGAAGGGACATCACACCAGGACAACTGAAGGGACATCACACCAGGACAACAAAAGGGACATCACACCAGGACAACAAAAGGGACATCACATCATTTTTAAAGCTTACAGCACCTGGTATTCTCAGGCGGTCTCACATCCAAGTACTAACCAGGCCCGACCGCGCTTAGCTTCTGACATCAGATGAGATCGGGCGTTGTCACGGTGGTATGGCCGTAAGCCAGAAACTCATTTTAAAGTTGATTTGACACAATCTGGTCATCCAAATAGTGTTCACACAAAAAACAGCTGGACCTTGAAGAGACTGACGAATGTTTCTTCTTAATGACAGGAGTGGGGATGTGAAGATGACGTTCAAACCAAGTGTCGAGGACTTTGAGTCCACTCTGCATGCAGTGTGAGAGGCTGGAAATGTTTTGGCTGTGGTAAAGAGGGACATCTGATCAGGGCAGGCATGGAAACACCTTCTGGTCCCTGCAACACACCATGGAGTGTCAGGTGGGGCATCCAGCCTGAATCCTCTCAAACTCCATCAAGTCTGTGTCCACCACCACAACGTTGGGATTGGTTGTGACATGTAAAACGGGCCCCTCACCCAACTGAGCAGTAGTGTGGATGGATCAACACTAGACACTTAGTCACCACTAGACAAAACATCCTCACCGACACGGTGGTCAGGGAGCGGGACGGATCCCACATTAAACACGCCTAGGTTAAGTGAGGTCATCCCAACTGGGTGTTTGTCAAAGCCAGGGAGACGCCCACAGAGTGCACCAGCCAATCGATGAGGAGAGAAGGACAGCAGCCTCCTAAGTGTAAAGCAGGGGGGATTCTGTATGTGGTGGGAATTTCAGAACAGTCGAGACTCGTATTCTCCAAACGCCACGTCTCTGTCACTTTGCAACCCCAAACACACTGGGTCAGAAATTGGTTCGCCCCGAGGACTCTGTCCCCTGGCACAGAGTAATACAGTGCATGCTGTTAAATATCGGGAGGATTGCAGTGAGCTGTACATCAGGAAAAACAAATGCTGGCTGAAAGGACGGAACAACACGGGAGAGCCAACACGCCAGGCCAGGACTCCACAGTCTACTCCAGTGGACACTTGTTCACATATGAGGACGTTCAAATCCTTGGAATACTGGTTTTAAAGAGGGGCGTGGGGTGTGGGGGGGTAAGACATCTGTCTCCATCTTACAATGCTGTGATTGCAACTACCCCCCCCAATCCTCAGTGAATAGCTCTCATTGACTGTGAAACTTCAGCCAATGGCCAACTTGCATACAAACCCATCCTTGGTTTCAGTCATTAAATCACTGTGTTGTTCATAGGGGTGAGATGCTGCGGTCAGCTCAGATGGAGGATGTCACCTGTTTAAGTGATGAGACCTTACTTTCCATCAAATGTCTGTGAGAATGAACTGACTCACCTTTCTTGTGGCTAGACACCTCCGTAAGGTTGCTGCTGCTGAGGAATGTTTCCCGGACATCCAGATGAGCGCTGCAGGCCTGATCTCACCACCACACATCGGGAGTATTGGTGAACACGTCACCCACTAGTCTTTGTTCTCCTACCACTCTTTGACTCCTGTCTCAGCTCCCCTGACAACAGGCAGTCAGCCAGGGGCAAGGGACAAATAATAAAAAGAGCAAATCAGCTACCAAACATAATTACCAACCGAAGTGGGTTTTCAAATCACAGCCAGGAGAGGTTTTTGTTGATTGGTCTTTACGGTCCCTGGATAAAAATACAATTTCCTATCTGTTTCACCGTGGCTGTGCTTGATTGAATATCTAGGAATTGTTGTGCATGTGGTGCAACTCTACGAGTGCAAACACAGGAGCCTGCGTCGTGCTCCTCCCCCAACGCTCATTTGTGAGCTGAATGGTGTGATGTGACTTTGACATGACAACGTAGGGACGATCCCCTCCTCTCTCTCTGTCTGTCTCTGTGCTCTGTCCTGTCATCTGCTGATTTTAGCTGTCATGTGACAGGAATCCCTTCCTGTGTGTGTATATGTGTGTGTTTGAGAGCCATACGTGTGAAGGCTACAGGCTTTACTAGTTATCTGGATCAGAGTCACTGTCAGAGTCCCTCTTTTCCAGGCAGTCTGTGTCAGTCTGGGAAGTCTTCACACTGAGACATGCATCTCTATTAGGAGGACTTCAGCAACTGAGAAGCTGTTCATACAACAGAGTGTGTCTTCTTCATTTAACCCATCTTGTTGTGTGGCAGCTGCCAGGGACCCAGTCTACTCAACCGACTCATCTGGAAGCCTGATTGGCTGCTGGGAAAAACTGGATGACGTTATTTTTTCTGCTTTTTAATTCATGTAAAACTGAGATGTTGGTTATTAGTCGTAATTGATATGGTTATTATTGATAAGCACATTAAAGAAATGACCAAGACTGCCTTTTTTCATTGGCGAAACATTACTAAAGTTTGATCCAGCCAGTCTATGGCTGACACAGAGACACTAATACATACATTTGTTACTTCCAGACTTGATTACTGTAATGTTCTGTTTTCAGGTCTGCCACATGCCGGCATTAAAAGTAATCGGATGGTCAAAAATACCGCTACAAATTCTTGCCTCCCTTCATTGGCTTCCTATAAATGTTAGATCTGATTTCAAGGTGCCCCAATGGACTTTTAAAATCCTGAATGGACTTGCCCCATCATATCTGTCTGATCTCCTCCTTCTGCCATGCGTTCCATCTCACACTCTCCCCTCTCTAAATATAGGACTCCTCTGTGTGGCCAAAGTTAAAAGAGAGTCGGCTGGTGGCAGGGCCTTTTCTTTCCAGGCCCCATTGTTGTGGAATAACATGCCTGCTGCCATCAGACAATCACACTGTCTTGATTAAGGGCCAGCATAGCTCAGTGGGTAGAGCGGTAGTCTGGCAATCAGAAGGTTGCAGGATCAATCCCCGGTCCTGCATACAGTATGTCGAGGTGTCCTTGAGCAAGACACTTAACTCCTAACTGCTCCCTGAGCTCCATATGTTGGCAGCTCACTGCTCCTATACAATAGGTTGGGTCAAAAATGCAGAGAAATCCAAATTTCCCCTTGTGGGACTGATAAGGGAATCATTATTATTATTATTAAACCTCAATTTAAAACTCATCATCAGGCCTTCACCTACAAATAGAGATTTTACATTGTGATTCATAATCTGTACCATATGGCGAGTGGGTTTCTGTCTCCATGACTTTGCCAAGCACTGTTCTCTGTTGAAGACATTATATAGTTAGAGAATATGGTGTTGACTAATCTAAGCTGTGCTCTCATCTAGTTTCTCTTGCTGAATGAATGTCCCTCAATGTTTCCTTTTTCTCATTTTCTATGTTTGTGACCTCGGACGAACCTAGGAGACATGTTATCAGTGCCAGCGTGATGGTCCACACTATGATGCTTGGACTGTTGTTGTCTACTGCTATTCCCACCTCTTTCAAGGATCCTCATCCATCTGTCCATTTGGCCACATTGGCCACATGATGAATCTTGGCCCGGTGGTTTGATTTGGCCTGTTTGCATTTTAGATGTTCATTGATTAGTGTCTTCACTATGAAGGAGGTTATCATTATTATTACTGTTTGACTTTTTGTAATTCAATCACGATTCCGTTATCCTGATCATGTTATATGCTGTAAATTGTGTCTTATTCTGTGTGCACATCATCCATTACACGGCTGTCTGTCTTAGGAGAGAGATCCCTCCTCTGTTGCTCTCCCTGAGGTTTCTTCCTATCTTTCTCCCTGTTAAAGGGGTTTTGAAGGGACTCGTTCCTCATCTGATGTCAGGGTCTAAGGACAGGAGGTTGTGTTAATGTAAAGTCCTCTGAGGCAAAATGTCAATTTGCGATAATGGGCTATAAAATAAAACTGACTTGACTTGTTCTTTTTCCTGTTTACTTGCTCAGGGGCACAGGCGGGAGAAACATGCATGTCTTTCTTGATGGTGGAAGTAAATCGGAGCTCTTAAAGGAAACCCGCACAGTCACGGGGAGAACATGCACACAGGCAGGATCCAGGACAGCCTGGGATTTGATCCCTAGACCTCCTTGCTGTGAGGCAGCAATGCCAAGAACTGGATGTTGGTAAGCTTCTTCATCTAGACACAACACACTCGATGAGAATAAAAGACTACAGCAGATCACTTGATAAGGTCTGCATATGGCGCTGTTGTCTTTCTCTGGGAAGAACCTATGACAGCCATGAAACCAGAGTCAAACCCCATGTAGTGAAAACCTACATGGCCAGTCCTGATTCTCATATCAGTCCATCGACAAAAAACAACCACCACTACATCAGCTCGATCCTTTCACTAATACGTGACTAATGTGTGACTTTCACGTAGAACAGTCAGAAAAATGGGGGGGGTGTGAGTTGTCCGACCGTATCTGCCAACAGCAAAAGCCCACTGGCGTCCAGCAAGAGAAAGACACGTGGAGGCAGAGACACAAGCCAGCCTGTGAGCTGGCTTAGCCATCGGACATGAACAGGAGGCGACGCAGGTGTCGCGACAGTCAGATTTCCTTCTGGGTGAGATTGAGCAAGAGCCGTAAGCAGATTTCCTCACGGTACAACTACTCGTGTCAGTGAGGAGACCGTTTTGTAAAGACACTTTATTCAGGCATTTGGTAAATCCCATGGTTCTGAAGTAAGGTTACGTCCGCACATACCGTTTACGTTAGACAACCGTATTGTTGGAAACAGGAGACGCTACATAAAACTAGCTATAATATAAGGGGACCAGCCATCTGCATGAACAAAAATCAATAATCAATACCACTTTGACTTTTAAGAGTTACTTCCCCAGCTTCTGGCACGCTAAGTGCTTCATCGGATGCTCGTCTGTTACAGTCGAGTCCATTCCATTTCCCCCATTACGGTCTTGAGTCTATCTCAAGACAAGTGGCCACATCTCCGCTCTGAGAGATGAAACCCCACCAGCGTCCCAGTTTCCCAGCGGCAGCTGTGCCACAGTATCTTCAAAATGCATTCTGCTGCTCCCACTGGTCGATTCCCTGCTTTTCTGGATGGGCTCACTGGGATACGGTGGTATCACGTCCTCTGCCAGCCACGTGGATGGCATCTTGTATGAGACATGCTTCAGATGAACAGAACACATGAGCAAAGACGTGAGACGTTGAAGGCCGAGTCACTGAGAGCATGCGTATTGAGAAGAAGGTGTTTTCAGCCTCCGTCAGAGCTGCTCCCCTTCGCCCCATCAAGGCAGGATAGACAAGAGGGAGACGACAGGCTAGCATTTGGCCGGGGAGGAATTGGGCACCCATGGGTGAAAACCACTACGTGCATGCAGAGACATCGATTCAGTTTTGGTTCAACGCTTGGGTCATTCCGTGGTCTGCTCTGGGCCACTCCAGCTTGCTCTGTTCCACTGTCTCCATCTTCCACAGCTGCCCGTGAACATCAAGACCCCCTTCAACAGCCAGCGTGGTCTTTTCTATCTCCTTTCTCCCGTCCCACTGGCCTTAGCACAGGCGTGTTTCAATCTCGCTGCAGAGGATGAAACGGGTGCTTCAACCATTAAATGGGAACCACATCGGCCGGAGCCGAGCTGAAACTTCATGGCTGTGAATGTGATTCGAGACTTGTGTGGCTCCTCTTCCCTTCCGTCCCTGTTGGTTTGTGAGGAAAGAGAACTTCCTGATTCTGTTGCCTCTCTGGACGACCGGCTAAACTCTCCGCTTTTAGATCCGACTGCTTCCGGGTGTGGAAACATCAGTTAACATCTGTCACCGGCTCTCCTCTAGACTCACGAGGTGTTGACACTTGTTGGATCACTGATCAGTACCACCGTGCCGAGTGAGGGTTGACAACCCAAACACGTGACGTGGAGCTTTTCAAGGTGTCCTTATCTCATGTGGGACCGCTGTCTGTCTGGGTGTCGGTGTGTTGGCCTGACTGATTACACTTTTCTCCACCTCGCTCCAGTTGAATTCAGTGAGTGGCTTTGGATGTGTTACAGCCTTGATAAATTTGATGCCAAGCTTCAGACCAGTGGTCCAGATTTAGACGGAGATGGATGGCTGGCTAGATACAGAGAGCAGAGAGAGAAGCAAATAGGGATGGACTGATGTTGACACCGGTATCAGATCAGAAGGGCCGGCGTAGCTCAGTGGGTCGAGCGGTTGTCTGGTGATCGGAAGGTTGCAGGTTCGATCCCTGGTCCTGCAGAAAGCATGTTGAGGTGTCTTTGAGCAAGACGCTGCTCCCTGGGCACCACATGATGACTACTCATATACAATAGGATGGGTTAAAAGCAGAGAATTGCAAATTTCCCCCTGTGGGACTGATAAAGGATCTATTATTATATATTGGGCCAATACCAGGCTGTGATATGAAGAATATTATGCAAGATCAAAATCTGTTACCAAAAACCATGTCCTGAATAAAGCACATGGTTAGACTTACAGCAGTGTTGGCACAGTAAAGCCTGGATTCCTTTAAGGATGGAAAATTATTTCTATTAATTCGTTTATCCATCAACCCCAAACCAATGGTCAAATCCTACACTGTTCAGTAGAAGTCATGGATGAGCTTGGCTCTCGGTACCAGCTGAAACTTGAAAATCCATGCTCAGAACTGGCAAAAGTAGGTATAAAGTTATACAAGTGCATCCCTAGAAGAAAACTATGTGATATGGAGCATGAATTTTCACTGGCAACTCATCAGAACCTAAGCTCAGAGCACTCTGCTAGCAGCAATCCTAAACTTTTCCTACGGCCAGACGCCACCTATGATGGGAGCTATATTAGCGGAGGGTGACCAAACACTGACATGTCCTCATTACGCTGTGGTCATCAAACGTCGTAAAAGCCTCTTCGTTCTGTGTTCACGGTCGGTGATCAAAAGCTAACATCTGATCTGAATATTTAGATACATAACCTATAGAAACGGCAGAGTTTCAGTTTCTAACTAGCTGGGTCAAACCCTTTCTTCCTGAGAGCAGATCTCCAGTTCACAGCTGTACCACTGTCCACAGGGAGGACCTACAGCAAGCCAAGCTGACGGGAAAATCTAATGTCTGGTGAGGAAACGTGTAGCCCAAGAGCTCCAAAGGCTCTGTGTCCACAGGTACATGTATCCCCCAGGTCATCTCTGCTCAATCGGCTAAAGCCAGTGGGGAACAGTTGGAGATGACGGAGCTCTCAAGGACCCATGGAAGGGGTTGCCTGGTGAGGAGTGTGGTGGAGATGAAAATGGTGGGTGGGGGTATGTTTGTTGGCTATGTGCACCAATCCTTAGATCTCTTCTATAGAAACAGTTGGGACCAGCCCTCTCTTCTTCCCACTGCTCAGTTTCAGATAGCCCTCGTTGTCCTCCTGCTTTCCCACACAGATCTGCCCAGAGGAATGGAGAGAGAGGGAGAGAGAGAGGTCACATTGACATAATGAGGAGAAAGGAGCAAAACGGGAAAGGACAAAAATCCTCATATTCTCCTCGTCACCTGAGCTTCCTTCACAGCCATGTGGCCGATCTCTCGATTGCCGACGACCCCCTGGGTGACCTTCCACACCCTCTCCCCAGGCCGGACCCTTTGGATGAAGTTAGCAGGGAAGAAACCGACCCGGTCTCCACTCTTCCCCTGGAATAAAGACAATCATCACAAACGAAGCTACTTGTCTGTCGGGCTATCCATGTTGTTGTGGTCGTGTTTTGGGTGTGCTGCCTACATGGCACTTTTAATGGTCAGTGGAATGACGGGTTTGAAAGGGGAAATTATTTTATTGTGCGGCAGAACTGTTCTGATCAGAACTGTGGAGCTCAGGCTTTGACCAGTGTGTGTGTGTGTGCCAACCACAGAGACATCACAATACTCAGCCTCCCTGTGAAAGTCTGCTCTGAGGCACTGGGAAGGAGGATCTGGGCCATACACGAAGCTCAGACTGAAGAGGATAGAGAAAGTATTTTGTCTTGATGCAGGCTCAATAATCCAGGAATCTGGACACTAAATTTGAATGAGAGAAATGTTTCATCACTCATACAGATGACTTCTTCGGTCTGAGCTGACTACAGTATCCCCACCCTTATAAAAAACAGTTGCATAGCAACCTAAACCAAGGAGGGATTCATATGTATGCTAGCCATTGGCTGGAGCTTCAGTGGTAATGAGGACAATTCAGAAGGTTGAGGAATATCCAGCTCAGACTGAAGATATCACCTGTATAAGTGACGAAAACTCTCTCAGTAAAACTTTGCGTCCAGATGAGCTGATCCCTCTTTTTTTCTGATAGATTTATTATTTTGTTTTTTTATTAGTCAGAAGTTCTCTGACGACTCTGCAGTCGTCGGCCTCCTCGCAGATGGGGATGCCAAGGAGTACAGAGGAACAATTCAGGACTTTGTGGACTGGTGCCAGCGGAACCACACACTCCCCTCCAGGACCAGTGAATGTCCAGGGGATGGACATTAAGATGGAGACATCTTACAAGTACCTGGATGTTCACCTGAACAATATACTGGACTGGACTGACCCCATGCAAGACTCCCCCAGTACACTGGAGAGCTCCTTCAGAAACAGGCTGCTCCATCTGAATTGTGTGAAGGAGCATTACCACAGGTCTTTCCTCACTGGAGCTGTCAGACTATAACCAGCACTGCTCTCCCAGTACACCACATACACACTGGAAGTGACAATAACTGGACTTCATACCATTTGGTATTTCAGTATTTAATTTCAGTGTGTGATAAGGTGTGCAATATAAATGCAATATCAATTCACTGCCCAATAAGACTAATCCCCTGTGCAATTTTAACTGCAAAGTCTTTATTTTTTAATTCCTCCGTCCTGCTTTTCACTTTGCTGCTCGTTTCACTGCAAATTTCCTGCTTGTGGGACTAATAAATGAACCATCTTATCTCATCTCATCTCATCTTATATTATCTTAGTCACATGACCAATACAAGGAACCTGGTTGTGGAACGCAGACCAGCTTATTATTCTCACAATGATCCTGGAGGGGGCCTGGGAATATATCCATCAGGTCTACATGTGTTTTGTGGATCTGGAGAAGGTTTATGACCGAGTCCCCTGAGAGATATTGTGAAAGGTACTATGGGATTATGAGGTGAGGGGGGGAGGTCACTACTGTGGGACATCCAATATCTGTATCCTCAAAGCTGTGTCCGGCTTCCCGGTGGGGATTGACCTCTGCCAGGTCTGCTCCTTGTCACCTATCCTATTTGTGATATTCATGGACAGGATCTTGAGCCATAGCCGTGGAGGAGAGGGGTTGCAGTTTGGTGGGCTGAGGATTACAGCACTGCTTTTTACAGATGATCTGGTTCTGATGGCATCATCAGTCTGTGACCTTCAACACTCCCTGGATCAGTTCACAGTTGAGTGTGAAGCAGCAGGGAGGAGGATGAGCACCTCTAAATCTGAGACTAAAGCTCTAAGCAGAAGACCAGAGGATCATCCAATCCAAGTAGGGAATGAGTCCTTACCCCAAGTGAGGGAGTTCAAGTATCTTGGGGTCTTGTTCTCAAGTGAGGGGAAGATGGAGCATGAATCGGACTAGGGGATTGGAGTTGCTAGAGTGGTATTGCGCTCGCTTTACCAAACCATTGTAATGAAAAGAGAACTGAGCCAGACGACAGAACTCTTGATCTACTGGTCAATCTTAGTTCCTACTCTGACCTATGGTCATGAAGGTTGGGTCATAACTTAAAGAACAAACACTGAAGATCACGGATACAAGCCGCCAAAAGTGGTTTCCTCAGGAGGGTGTCTGTTGTGTCCCTTAGAGACAGGGTGAGAAGTTCAGTCATCTGTAAGAGACTCCGAGTGGACCCAGTTAAGATGATAAGGACCTGGTCACGTCCCTAGTGAGATGTTCCAGCTGCATCCAGCTGGGAGGAGGCCATGGGGCAGATGGAGGACTAGGTGGAGGGATTGCATCTCTATGTTGGCCTGGGAACACTTCAGTTATCCGTCAGCGCTGGTTGATGTGGCCAAGGAAAGGAAAAATGGGGGTCCCCAGCTGGAATCTACTACTTCTGTGACCCAACCTTGGTTAAGCAGTTGACGATAGACAGATGGATCAAGCTTCGATGTGTTCATGACTGATTCGAACACGAACACTTTAGCCTAGACCAGAGGTGTCCAAAGTGATCCAGAAAGGGCCACCGCAGGTCTTTGTTCCACCCAAGCACTTACACACCTGATTCTAGTAGTCAACCAATCCTCTTTGCTAAGGACCTGGATGAGTAGAAGATATACACTAGAGTCTACTAATTGACCAATAGAATCAGATGACTAAGTGCTTGGTTGGAACAAAGACCTGGACCCACAGGGGCCCTTTCTGGATCACTTTGGACACCCCTGGCCTAGACCTTCATAAACAGACTATAGATGACATGAGGCTCAGAAGGGCACCATTTATTTAAGTGATCTTTGACCACTGATTTAATTATTTTAGTTCATCACGTCTCCTGCAGAGAGGATGTTGACCCTGCGCTGTACTCGAGCCAATGTTCAGGATTGATCGTGCAGTCTGTCAAGTCTTTCTCTGAGTAAAACACACACACACACACTCTCTCTCACACACACACACAGACACACATCTCCATTAGGAATGAATAAGGCTCATTGCAAACTCATCCTCCGAGCAGATTTAACACAAGTTCATATAATTAAACTCAGAATGGCAGTCACAGGAAGTTAACTTCCATTTCTGTCTGCACATGCTTACTTGTTGATGAGAGCCATAAATAGAGCAGG
>OMLC01096935.1:0-10146 GCA_900302585.1 Regalecus glesne | reverse complement strand
CATTATGGCTATGACCTAGTTAGTTAAGTCACAAAGCCATCACCAGACGGAGCTTGCCTGCCAACCGTCATGATGCACTGGACAAAAGAGAGGAAGTGGTGTGCCAGTGGCCCATGGAGAAAGTGACACATGCACAAAAACAATGTCGACGCTCATGGCATGGTACAGGCATCATGTGGTATTCGTGATATTATTGTGTCCATAAAGTCTATTCAGGCATCTGGTGACAATCCTTACTCTGGAGTGTTGGAGTCCAACTTTACAGCTCCTCTGTTATCATCCTACCACAGGAGGCGTATAGCAGAGCTAACAGAAGGCTTAGAGGGTAAAGAGAACTTGATGTAATCTTTTGGAGATTCATGTATGTCAGGTAGGGAAGTCTAGTAATCAGAGGATTGGTGGTCCAATACCTGGTCCCTGCAGAAAGCACGTCATAGTGCCCTTGAGCAAGACATTGAATCCCCCCCCCAACTGCTCCCCGGGTGCTGCAGCTTCTCACTGCTTCTACACAACAACATTGGTTAAAATTTAAAGAACAAATTGTATTATATGCATGTACAATGAAAAAGAAACAACTCTTCTTCTCCTCCTCCTCCTCCTCAGGCCAGGGCCACAGTACCTCCTTTGATGCATTTGAATAAGCGACAGACTAAAGATGTCACCTGGATGAGTGATGAAACCTTGTCCAGATGAACTGATACAACTTTTTGTGATTGCCTTAACTGCATAAGATGATGAAAATGCCTCGTCTCTTGTGAAGCCATTTTAAAGCTGCAGAGAGAGAGAGATTGGTTTTTACATGTCATGATTTGGCCCCATTTTGTGTGGGGTGGACATGGATTTAAATGGCCTGCAGTGGGATCAAACTCATGACCTCTGACTTGAAATCTGCAGTATCCCTCAGTTTTAAAGGGTGTATTGTTGAGGGTCTTTTGAGGCCACAATAGCTCAGTGGTAGAGCACGTGCTTGAGGAACTGGCGACCCAGATGTTGCAGGTTTGAATTCACTGTGGGGCATCTGGAAGGAAATCTGCCCTTGATCCCACAAACTCCATCTAAGTCCGTGTCGACTCCACAACATGGGGACCAATCGTGAGACATAAAACAGACCTCTCTACTGTGGAGGGTCCGTGACTAAGGCTGTGTGCTGCTCTACATGCCTGGGGATCAGCTCTCTTACAGTAGAGAGAATGCCTACCTGCATGGGGGGGCGCTAGCGAGAGAAATGATCACTGAACAATGTTGACCTTCAACTAGAAGAGTGCCCTCAGTGGGGGACACCCTGGTATCTCACTTGGTAGATTGTGTACCATATAAGACTGAGTTCTTACCGCAGTGGCCCCTGCCTTCCCTGTCTCTCTCTCTCTCCATCACCCTGTCTAATAAAGGTGGACAATTGCCAAAAAGAAGGAGAGTGCACTCAGTAGAGGGCAGGTCTCTGCCAGGACCATCTCCCCTTCTCTAGTGCTCAGACTTGGCAACAAACCAACCCACTTTTGTCGTTAGGCCTGCTCAATAACCCAGGGGCCACGGTAGCTCAGCATTAGAGTGTGGACTTCAGGAACTGATGAGCCAGAGGTGGCGGGTTCGAACCCACCACAGGGCATCAGGAAGGGCATCCAGCCTTAATCCCCCGAGCTCCATCTAAGTCTGTGTTGACCCCACAACGTGGGGACTAATCGTGACATGTAAAACAGACCTCTCTCATGCTCAGTAATCCAGGTAGGGGAATCTTCAGTCTTTAGCTTATTAAAACGCATCTTTTAAACAGCACAGGTACTGCAGCCCTGGCCAAGAAACACAGGATCGAGATTGAGAACCGGGCCGTGACGGTGAGGGCTTCATATGAGGAAATGCTACTCATTTCACTGGGAAACGGGTGCAAATGTTGTCCAGGAGATGATGAGAGCATTTTGTTTGCGGATGCACACGTGGACACACTACACAGAAGAAACACATATGGTTTTGCAGATGCATTTGTGTGTGTGTGTGTGTGTGTGTAGTGGTGGTTGCTGCTAGCTTGAGAAAGGACCAAAACTGATGTCTCCATAGAGGCCATGGGGCTGTATGTGGTTGCTGTGGGGTGAAAGGGGGGCAATGCAGTGCGTGTAGTCTCTGCGGTACACTGGAAGACAGAGCCCTGATCTACAGAGAGCAGAATTAAATGCATTATAGATTTTCTCATTTCATGGATGGCTGCTAGCTAGAGGGGGTTCCAGCATGGCCCTGAAGTACGACCTGTTCTGCTCCCCGGGACAGAAGAATAATGGAGTCTCCTCTCGTCCCCCCGATGAATAAAACTACCCGAGCTGTTTAGACATGGTCATTTTCGTGAAGAAGAGGACACCAGGGGCACACCTCTCCCCGCTCTGCGTGTTATGGGGAATAATGCTGATGTGCTGTGCTCAGGGTGTTGCCTCATTGTCCCTGTTTCAATGGAAACGAGGCCTGGCCAGCAGGGGGCCTCATTGAGGCAGAACATGACTTTGGATCATGTAGAGATTCCAACATTAAAACACTACTGCGGTGCCTGTCTTGACAGTGGAGGAAGGGAACTCATTGCACAATAAAGGCATGATCACATTGGCAAACAGTGTCCTCCGTGTGTGACTTTATAAGCAGCATGGAAACCCTCGGAATTGTATGCATTGTTCCGTTTTTTTGCTGTTGAAATTGCAGCGTTATGTAAAGAGAATATGGGGGAGGGAGAAGGGCCCAAGGCAGCCTTAAAAAACTGGTTTCCACCCCACACCATTTGTCTCATCTTTGGAAAGACACAAAGGCTGTCATATGAATGTCAGCCTTTGTTTGCATGTCATGTCCTGTTTTATTGATAGCCAAGTCACTTCTAATGCTGGTGAAAAGCCTAAGGAATACAACATCCTACGGTAAAACACATGGATAAATATTAAATGAGAATCATGAATCATGCATGTATGATCTGCATGATGCACAAGGCATAACCTGACAGTTCACACACAGGAGCAACGTGCAGAGAGTGGGTGTCTATAGTGTTCAGACATGGAGCACTGCAGTGGAAGAAACACATGAAGACGTGCAGATCTGAAGAGTATTTGGTAAGTAAATGAATAAAATCTGTGTGTGTGTGTGTGTCTGAAATACAATAAATAAAATTTTTAGATAATGATTGAATGAGTAATAAGTTAAGGTATAAGGTTTATAACAGTGAGGACTGTACTATTACAGTATACAACAGAGGACGTTATCAATTTGATTTTTGGGCACTGTTTTTATTGCGCTATCTTTAACTTATCTTGTGATATCTCTTACTGGAAGGAGCTTGTGTGTCGTGCCAACATGGCACAATGTGGAATCTATTATCATGAAACAAATGTATACTCAACTAACACTTTAGAAATGACCAGAGAATGAGAAGAGGGGGAGGGAGACTGTGTAAGTGGTTCTGATGGGTGCTTGGAATTAGGCCACTCGCTTAAGCATCAATCCATCCAGCGAGCCTCCCCATGAGTACATCTGTGGTTTTAGGTCATATGATGTCTACTCTCTCTCTCTCTCTCTCTCTCTCTCTCTCTCTCTCTCTCTTTCTCTCTCTTTGCACAGCTGTGTGACTCTTTCCTCTCCTATCCATCACACAGAGACGAAGGGGAAAATGTATCTACAGTCCACAGAATCAACAGTAACTGCTCCATCATTATGACCACGTATAGTGATGGATATGTAACACTCGTCAGTGTGTTTCTCGGAAGAGAGAGGCCAGATGTGCTTAGGACGGCATAGCTCAGTGGGTAGAGTGGTCGTCTGGCAATCAGAAGGTTGCAGGATCAATCCCCGGTCCTGCATACAGCATGTCGAGGTGTACTTGAGAAAGACACTTAACCCCTAACTGCTCCCTGAGTGCCATATGTTGGCAGCTCACTGCTCTTATATAATAGGTTGGGTCAAAAATGCAGAGAAATCCAAATTTCCCCTTGTGGGACTGATAAGGGAATCCTTTCTTTCTTTCTTTCATAAATAGTGTTGAATGAGGTTATCAGCTGACTGGAAGAGGGCCCACTCAGTAGAGTGCAGATCTCCGTCAGGTGTAGCTCCACATCTCTGGTGCTCGGACTTCACAACAAGCCGGCCCTAGCAGAGGCACTGCTTGTGTGTCTCCACTTCAGAGGTCTTGTGCCCACTCCCCTCAGAGTCCCCCACCATATTGGCCTGTTCACGCCAATGGCTTGAGGTCCATGGGCTTCTCAGTGCAGCTTATTTACAGCTAGCTCTTCTTCTGACACAGTGAGTGTTTGCACAGCTTCTTCCACTCAGCACGGACCAGAGCATCACCAGAGGAGCAGCTCATCGCACAAAATAAAGTTTTCAAACAATAAAGATCAATAAAGATCAAACCAGCAACTGGGGTTTGATCCCCGGCTCCTTCAGAAAGTGTGTTGAAGTGTTGCCGTGGATGGTCCAGAGACCCTTAGATGGAATTTCCCCCACCAGGGGTTCCACATGCCCCTCGACTCAGACAAGACGAGTTTTCTGGGTTAGCTAACCACTGCCCAGCCTCTGGCAGCTGCTGACTGCAGCGACTCACCAGAGATGTTGAGTCTGATGTGTATCTATGGTAGAAAGGGCTGGTCTAGATGCAATGAGCCAGAGGCACAACTAGCTGGCCAGACCCAAGGTGGTCTGCTATACGCTCTGGATGAACACATCCCAATGGACAGCCAAGACTTGAGTCCCACTTTACCTGGCCCCTTTTTAGTTTGGTACCTCTGGTACTGGGTTCGACAAGAGGATCGAGGTAGAGAGCCCCTTTTGGGGATGGGATCATAAACATTATTTGTTTTTGGCTTAACAATGATATCAGCAGAGATTCATGTTATTTAGAAACACACCGCGAACTGGAATGTTCCTTTTACTGTAATGGCAAATAGTCCACACTGAATGAGGTGAATACATATATTATTATTATTAAAAATAATAAATTATGACTGTTTATGAGGGAAAAAAATTCACCTACAGTGAGCGTCCACTGATTGTTCTTCTAATTGATGGTCCTGAGGATGCACCTGTATATCTGTGGATCCAGAGATAAGACAAAAAGTTTAAATTATTTATAATGTTATGATTAAAATGATAGGTCCATTTTTATGGGTCCCTATTAGTCACTGTTTAGGGCTGGGTGTGTGCGTGACTCACTAAGGTTGATTCAGATCGGGTACACATGAAAATACAACAATTCCTGTTTTGACTGCAACCTAGAGGAAGTTGTTCCTTTATAACTTTGCATTTTCTCATCATCCAAGTGCTTTTAATAGCTTTTCACCATGTTGCCGCCCGATGTGAGTCTAACGTGCACCGACTGAAAGCGGCCTTGGTCGAGCTAGCTACAGAGTGAATGTAGAGAGAGAGTGATGATGGCGAAACTCAGTTTGTGAATGTTTTTAGTCACTGCAGCCACAACAGGTACTTCATCATAGTCATAACTGTGGACACATGTGACCAGGCTTGGTAGGGCCAGCAGTTTGGGAGATTAGCTGTGGATGAACATGCACGCTGCAAAGAGAGCGCTGCAGAACGGCCTCGGCAGACGGCGGTGAGGACGGTTAGAGGTGGCTCCTCGTCTGTGACTGGGCCTGAGGTCCGATCTGTTTTCAAAGCCTGCAATGACAGGGATCCTTCTGTGTCAGCAAGCTATACTTCCACTTGCTTCTTTTGCCATCTTTAAGAAAAAAGTTTTAAAAAAAATCAGTGTTATTTCTCTTCTTTTTGAACTTAAAACATGTATTTCTTGCTTCTTCTTTTAAAATGGATCTCAGTGCCAACACCTGCTTACGTGCTTTTAAAATACTTCTCAGTTCTCCCTTTTTTCCGCCATCTCTCTTTCACACACACTCGGAGACCTCTGGGTCTGCAGAGATACTAGAGACCGATGACAGCTTTTGCAGTGAGTCGCATTAATCTCTGTCACTTCCCCATCCCCTCTCTGAGCATCTTCCCCGCCCCTCTCTGTAGAAGGTCAGCCTCTTGCTGTGGTTAAACTAGTCCATCTTCCTGTCCTCCCCTCTTGTCCCGCCAGCCTTGGGCTGACTAATGGATCCCTCACACCTGCGTTTGTTTCAGTGATGACTCACTGCCCCCCTCAATTTCGGTCCGTATTATTTCCACACCTATGCAGAGCTGCTGGATCCTATGGATCCATGTAACAATGCAGTTTGTTTGCATGTGTGTGTGTGTGTGTTTGGAAATGCCGCTATGGACAAGCATCTGCTTCCAAACATCAGTGCAACAAGGACTGGGTCAACCGGGGAAGGAAGGAAAGCTACTTTATTTAGTTATTTTCTTCTTAAAACAAAATCATGTGTCCTCTACCTGTAACCCATCTTATAGTATGGGAGCAATGGGCTGCTGCAGTACCTGGGCAGCAGTTAGGGGGTTCGGTGTCTTGCTCAAGGACACTTCAACACACTTTCAGAAAAAAGAGACTTGAAGGAGGGTGTTTACACATCACTCACACATTATCCCTCAGTTGAGGTTTTGGAGAGGCTTCTGGTAAGTGGAACAGTTGGAGAGAGAGGGTTATTATGACAATGGATGGACCGGGGCCTCCCGCTTCATTCATCATGGGGATTTTCCTCATGAAGTACGGGTAAGCCTCCTTCCATTTGGTGAGAGGCTTTTTTCCAATTTTAGCTTTTGAGGCAGGTACACCCAGATGACCAACATGTCGGACAGCGCTCATCCCTCCAGTTCAGAGACTTGTAGAATGGAAACACCTTCTGCTGGTGTTTCCTTTCACTTGCATCCTGTCTGCATACATTAAGTTTTCCTCTCACCTCAAATGGGGTGTTTGCGTGTCTCCCTCAGTCTGGGGGTCTTCTACAAGAGTCCTGGACATTTTCTTCTTCTTCTGCCTCGTGTCATAACTCTTCTCTGCGCTCTTTTTGGATAGAGATCTTGGATGTAATTCCCGGAATCTCTTCAAGCCATTCTCCCCAGTCTCCACATCTGCTCTGGTTCATCTTTCACTCTTTGGTAAATCTCCAGCTCATCATATTCCTTCCTCTTGATGCTGCTGTCACATGGAATTCTTCATCTGTCACTGCAGCTTTCTGTTCCTCAACCTATACAACGATATCTGGCTGGCTAGCTGGGACTTGTCACGGCTGGGGCAAGGACTGAGGACCCAAACGCAAGTGTGGTAACCGATGAAACTAAACAAAAGGCTTACTGCTGAGGGTGTCAGGAACACGCTGACAACAAACAAGCTAAAACAGCAAGGATTAAATACCCAGAAATGTATTTCAATAGTAATAATAATAATAATAATAACTGATAAGGGAATATAAATAACAATAATATTCTCTTATCAGTCCCACAAGGGGGAAGTTTGCAATTCTCTACATTCAACCCATCCTTTAGGAGCAGTGAGCAGCTGCCATGTGGTGCTCACTTGGACATGCTTCCTACAGGACTGGGAATCAAAACCACCAATCTCTGATTATCAGATGCCTGCCCTCCCTACTGAGCTATGCCATCTCTTACTTCCACTGCCAAAAAAGGGTGTCCTTGTCTTTGCAGTTTTAGCCCCAAATCAGTGGAATATTCTTCCCCAATCCATTAGATTTACAGATTCTGTTTTGTGCAGATTCTAAAAACACATCTTTGTAGGCACGCCTGTTGTGGTTGGCTTTAGCTAAATCTGTTTCTTTCTGTTTAATTCGCATTTAAACTCCACATTTGGAAGTGTTTTTAAAAGTGCTATGTAAATAAACTTTTCTTAACTGTGGGGCAATTGGGTAATTGGGCGATACTGGACAGGACTGGGATGGTGCTGTCAGAGCAGGACCAGACGAGGAAACCAGGGCTAGGGTGGCTGGGAGAGGCCACAAGTATCCCCTTCCACAGATGCCACCTGGTATCCTATCTGGTCGCAGGGGGTTTCAGAGCAGCAACTGTGGCTGGAATCAAAGCAAGAGTAGGTGAGTTAAATAGCTGTGAGCGGGGCTAGACATGACAAGAGACACTTGGGCTTTACATGGCAAGAAAGCCTTGAAACAGGACCGTAGTGGCTTGAACCAGGAGCGTCTATGAGACTACCATCACCCATGGATGCCACCTGGTATCCTGGCTGGCCATAGGGGGTCCTGAAACTTAGCTTCACTGGGGGGGGGTCGGAAGAGGAAGGCAGCTTTGGCGGCCATACCTCCTGAGTGACATAAGATTTTGGCTCTGCTGTGGAAAACAGGGATGACCCGGACAGGTGGCAGCTTCACTGCGGGGGACTCGACTGCAGGAAAACGCAGAATTAGGCCCTCAGCTGTGGCTGAGTCAAGAACAGTGGTCTCACTTGCATAAGAGTCAGGAACCACAAAGTAGATGAACAAAACAATGAGACTCGTGATAGGCAGTCATCAGACATCCGGGACGGCAGCCTTGGCCACGGGGGAGGTCAGGAACAGAAAGGCCGACATCTGCCGGGTCCAGGAATAATCGGAACATTCTGCTATTGTGGGATCAGGGATTGAGGACCCAAGTGGAGATGTGGTGACAGAACAAAAGGCCTACTGGTAGGAAACAAGGGCGTCAGGAGCCCACATGATCAGAACACAGTGACGCGGTACAGTCATGGAACGCTATGACCACAAACACATGGCCGAACCCAATTACACAGAAACCTAATTATTGAATGATCAACAACAGCTTTGTGGCTGTTGGCAAATGGGTGATGGGAGAAAATTGGACAGGACTTGGATAATTATGTCAGAGCTGAACAAGACATGAAACCCAGGTCTGGAGTGGCTGGAACAAGGGAGTGGCCATGACAATACTTGTTTATGGACCCCTGCTGGCGTTGCCCTAGGTGACTGACTGCCTAGGTTCCCTGTGGCTAGAAGTGCCCCTGCATGTGCCTTAACTTTAAAGTGTATTTCTTGTTGGAGGGCCCCACTGAGCCCTGCTAGTTAGTTTATTCAGATGTTCGTTCAGGAACATGTTGTTTGCCAGAAGGAAAAAATAAAGGATGGATGTAAGAGAAAGAGAGATAATTAATTTTTAAACATTGTTGCTCAACTCTTACGACTCTTGAAAGCAAAGTGTGTGGGTAGAGGACCAGACGGAGAGCAAGTAGATTCCTCAAGGTGGCTCCTAAGTCAAGAGATCAGCCCCTCCCACACACACACACACACACATACACACAATTTATCTGAGCAGTAATAGTAGTACTAGTAGTAGAACTAATAGTAGTAGTACTACTACTAGTAGAACTAGTAGTACTAGTTACTAGTACTACTAATAGCAGTAGTAGTAGTAGTAGTAGTAGTAGTAGCAGCAGTAATAGTAGTAGTAGTAGTAGTAGTAGTAGTAGCAGCAGCAGTAATAGTAGTAGGAGTAGTAGTAGTAGTAGTAGTAGTAGTAGTAGTAGTAGTAGTAGTAGTAGTAGTAGTAGTAGTAGTAGTAGTAGTAGTAGTAGTAGTAGTAGTAGTAGTAGTAGTAGTAGTGGAGCAGTAGTAGTAGTAGTAGTAGTAGTAGTAGTAGTAGTAGTAGTAGCAGCAGCAGCAGTAGTAGTAGCAGTAGTAGTAGTAGTAGTAGTAGTAGTAGTAGTAGTAGTAGTAGTAGTAGTGGTAGTAGTAGTAGTAGTAGTAGTAGTAGTGGTAGTAGTAGTAGTAATAGTAGTAGTAGTAGTAATAGTGGTAGTGGTAGTGGTAGTGGTAGTAGTAGTAGTAGTAGTAGTAGTAGTAGTGGTAGTAGTACTAGTAGTGGTAGTAGTGGTAGTAGTAGTAGTAGTAGTAATAGTGGTAGTGGTAGTGGTAGTAGTAGTAGTAGTAGTAGTAGTAGTAGTAGTAGTGGTGGTAGTAGTAGTAGTAGTAGTAGTAGTAGTGGTAGTAGTAGTAGTAATAGTAGTAGTAGTAGTAATAGTGGTAGTGGTAGTGGTAGTGGTAGTAGTAGTAGTAGTAGTAGTAGTAGTAGTAGTACTAGTAGTAGTAGTAGTAGTAGTAGTAGTAGTAGTAGTAATAGTGGTAGTGGTAGTAGTAGTAGTAGTAGTAGTAGTAGTAGTAGTAGTAGTAGTAGTGGTAGTAGTAGTAGTAGTAGTAGTAGTAGTGGTGGTAGTAGTGGGAGTAGTAGTAGTAGTAGTAGTAGTAGTAGTAGTAGTAGTAGTAGTAGTAGTAGTAGTAG